>SNQJ01S0015129.1:65532-93859 GCA_010110895.2 Picea sitchensis | reverse complement strand
TTTTATTTATGTGCATGATATACAATTTGCGAGTTTTAATCTAAGCTCACGAAAATCTATGTGAAGATTGCTGCTTTAAAAAAAGTAGATAAAGAAAACACATAACTATTTTTTATTTTTTCTTTATTTATCTAAGATTAAACAAAAAAATATACTATGAAACAGGAGTATGTGGTCGGTAAAAGCCAAACCATATATTAGAGTTTCGAAGACAAACAAACGACAAAAAGAAAAGAACTAACCTATTTGCATCCAACGTCTATATAATAGAGAATATCCAACCACCTTATCGAAGAGGTAAACCTGCAACGAACCTTAAGATTGTTCCGAATACATACGAAACAATATGCTAGAAACTGAGTTTCAATAACAGAACGTATAATACAGATAGTCACAGTGGTCTTATGATTTACAAGCAATTACAATGAGATAAATCTTATTGTAAGAACTTTGCATTTAAACGTTCAACATAAAATTAAAGACAAATCTCATCATTTTAGTTGAATAGATGATCACCCTATATAATATCTGAAACATCACATATGGACAGCATTATAAATGAATTATCCCAACTCGTAATAAAGCATGAAGACAAAAGCTATCAACACCTATTATCATGTCAAGATAAACATAACTTAAACTAAGACATCATACACAAGAAGCTAAAGCTATAATATGTATTTCTGTTCCATTCAAGTCTGTGCATTAGTTGTCCATACTTCAGCCCCAGGCCAAGATGATTTAATTACAAAAATATGATTTTATAAAGGGTTCAGAAAAGCTAACTGTCTTATCTTATAAGATAAGATTAAATCTCTACAATCATCTACTGATTACAAAAGTAGGGGGAATATAACCACCCCAAATCACACTAAATATATAAAAATGAAAAAGAGTTTGTTCCTGTTTACACAAAAATGATCCATGGATATGGCTAATAAGCTAAAAAAGGCTCCAGATCATTTAGTCACCATAAAATCCCAAATATACTGAAAGAAAAAGATGAAATACAGAAATTCAGATATACATTTAACCAATATTTTCCAAATTTTGAATAAGAATAGACTGACTATAGAATCTGATGATTCTGTAGCTAGTCTTATTTTAGCAATAAAATCTAATTTATTCTATGAACAAGAATGTAACACTATATTAAGACAAAAACAAATATTTACCTTTAACTAGAAAATCAAATCAATTCACATGATCTCAGAATTGATCATTGCTGTGATACTTTCAACATTTTTTAGTATGATGTTCCCTGTTGTTTTTGGACGTTTTCCTTGTCTCTGAACACTAGATTCGAGCCTACGATTTTCCTCTGTTAGGGGGTTGACTATATCGGTCAGGGTTTTGATCTGTGATTGCAAAATGGATATGTTTGTGTAATACTTTTCAATCTAGAACAAACAAGTTTCACATTGTAAACCTGTGACGACCGTTTGAGAATACCCACAGTTGTGTGCCAGACTGTCTTCACTGTTGCCTTTAGATTTGTTATCAAAATTAATACCTAGAAACCCTTGACTATGCTTCAAGCAAGGTGGGAGATAATCCACGAAATTGTAATCCTGGTGGGGTTCTGCTTGGAAGGAAGGAGGGCCTTCTTCGTCCAGGAATCTATTGATATCCGAGTTCGAGCTTTCATGGATCTCGATCATTTTGATTGAGCTCACATGAGGGTTTGATTTATTTCACAATTTCCTCAAGGTTAACCTACTTGCCCTTTTATTCTTAAAACCTAAATCGATATCACCTTTATATGGCTTCCCCACAGGTCTATTTGTATTCTTAACAGAGGCGTTAGGATGGCTTTGCTCAACATATTTTGGGTCGGATATAGGCTTACTGAGGGTGGCTTTAAGACATGCCTATGTAGATGAAGGGACTACAGTTTCCTCTATCACGGGTTTGTCAACCTCTACAACATTGGAGTCAACGAAACCGTTTCAGGCCAGGAAGGCGTTCCAATCATCATGTTGTAACTTCAATTGGTGTACTAACAATATTTTTATTAAGTCGTGGTGAAACAAGCTTGAATCCAACTGCTGTCTTTTATACCTCTTTGCCATTTTATACAAGCTTCTCCACAGGTAATATGACATATTTAATGGAAACCCAATGAAATTCATGAGCAAACATAGGTGATAAAGAAAAACAAAACCAAAATGGACTTCACACGTCATGAATTGTTTCAAGACTGCTAGCAAGCCATGTCATCAGGTTTTCAACATGGACACGGGCATACCTCTGTCCCAACAACTGATTTTTCGAGATGTGAAGAAAAGGCTCCATGGAACCTCCTCAACTTTAGCGTTTTTGAACCACTTATGCTTGGTCAAAGGAAGACCTATTGCTTTACCTAAAAACTCCTCTGTGACTTCGACCTGAACGTCTCCCACCTTGGCTTGGCATCCATCAAACGAAAGGGAAAATTCTTGAGCGGTTCGCAAATTGAACCCTTGGAATTTCTCAATAAAAATAAGCCAGCCTTGACCCACGAGATCTTCCCTTGCATCATCGCACATGAGAAGGGTCTGAGAGCCATTGGGTTCGATCCTAACAACTGGGGCCATGGGGATTCAACAAGTAGTCAATAAAACATAGTGAGTATGGAGGGTTTCGAAGGAGAAAACCAGAGTGGCATTTCAGACCCAAAACTCATCAATAACCTAGGGTGTATGAACAAAAGTTCCTCAATACGAAATGATAGGCGTTTTGTGAAATGAATGCGAGGAGTACAAGAAAAAACCGAGACTAAGCTCGAAGTGATGGACTTACTTTCATCTAACTTCCACCTCTTACATGGTACAAGCCACGACCAGGGGCATTAAAACTTCATCATTGAGCAACAAGGTAGGTTTGGTTTCTAAAATTTAGGATAGGAATTTTTTTTATAAACCAAAATGTATTGACAAGGAAACGTATGACCAAGAGCCACAAAAATATATCAAGGTTTAAACTAAAAGGACCCTTGTTGATTCAAATAACAATCCATAAGCATGCTTTACATTTGAGGAGTCAATAAAGAAGATGAGTTTGATAGCAGGAAACAAAGTGTTTATTAACAAAAACTGTGGAGCCATCTACCTTTCATGAACTTTTAAATGAAGCGGTAATACAATCATAAGTTTTAATGATTCATTTTCATGCTTTCAGTCATGAATGAAGCACGAAAACAAAAACACTAGGAATAACTGAAAACTCACATTTGTAGTTTCAAAAATTGCTTATGAAGGACAAAAATGTACGACCCCAGGTAGGCAGTTACATAGATTATTATTTTACGCTTTAAAAAGTTAAAAATATGTTGGGTTGCCAACAATGGTGACTTGCTGGGAGAAGCAGTTATCTCTATATTAATGACGAGTTCATGTGAGAAATATTTGAATGGTTTCAAATCAAATAACAACTTAAAGACATTTGAACATCTTTGACAATCATTATGTGGTCCAGCTTAAGATATCTTTCGTTAAAAAAAATGAAATTTGGTGACAGACTTAACAAATGAAAGCCACGATGTTTAAGTTATTGGCTCCAATACTGTTGACAGGGCCACTGTTACCAGCAGGCGTCCATAGCCTCGATAGGGATGTCAATTAACCCACTCTGACGCCTTTATCCTATCCAAGAAATTTCAAATCAAAATGAAAGATGCTTATGACCAAAATCGAAATTTATACCTGAGAATTTTCTTTAACCTGACATCGCTTCACTACCAGTGGGCCTGTTCAGTACCCTGATGAAGTTGTCTTGGAATCATGCATGAATTTACCCACTGCCAATAGACCTGTTCAGTGTCCCGGCGGGTTTGCAAACACTTCCCAAAACTCTCGAGAAATTATTGATATAATTTATAGATATCCAGAAGAGCGGGGTGATGCTGAAAATTTCAGTCCTTGGCACATTTTGTTATTTTCTGTCTGCTTTAATTTTTTGCTTGGTAAATTTCATCATGATCTGAAAATAGTTCACTGAGGAAACCATTTTTTCGAGGACAAGAAGGCATCGTTGAGTTGCTTTCTTAAAAGCAGGGATAACGTAAAGAGATTTTAATGATAGTCGTGTTTACTCTCAAATGAAAATTAAAACCGAGAAATCAATTCTCAAACAAAATACCATCTTTCACTAGTCTACATTTTTAGAAAAACACAACAATTGATGCTCTGGCAGTCCTTGACAATTGTTTAAAAAATGAAGCATTATGTCCTTCGTTTTGAACTAGACTGTAATACAGGCATGTTTAAATCAGAAAGCCAAAACAAAAAATTAATGAAAGAAAGAAAAATGAAAAAGAAAACCAAAACAAACCAAAATAGAAACGGTTATGTACAAAAGGTGTATCTAGGATTTTTCAAGTGAAATACCTCTTGAGAGATTTGCCATTCACCGGAAATGTTTCTGGCTGTCCCTCTAAATTCTGTAGGCGGAAAGAACTGGGACCTAGTTTTTCGACGATTAAGAATGGTCCCAACCACAGGTTTTGGAACTTAGTATGTTCCCCTTTCCCCTCATGAGGTTTATCCCACTTGAGGACAAGATCACCTACCTCAAAATTCCTGTATGAGACAACACTCCAATCAAACCAACTTTTGACAATATATTGATGCTGATTCAGTTTTTGTTTTGCTTGAGTCCTTACCTCTTTTAACTTTAACAGAGAATTAATACGACTTTCCAAAGGAGGACAGTCTTCTTCCTGAACCTTCTGCGATAGTTGCAGAGAGGGGAGCAGAACATGCGGAGGAAGAATTGCTTCCCTTCCGTAAACCAGAAAGAAGGGGGAATTACCAACACCAATTTTCAGAGTTATCCTATCAACCCAGAGTGCATTGAATAGTGCATTATGCCAATTTTTGTGGTTTTCAGAGACTATTCTCTTGATAATCTTGATCAAGTTTTTGTTTGTCGATTTTGCCAAACCATTTCCTTGGGGGTAATAGTTGGAAAATATTTTAGCTTTATCCATTTTTCTAAAGCAAAGACACTCATTTCGAGAGAGGAAAAATAGAAAGCATTGTTGAATATTAGACATTCAGGAATATCGAATCGAGTGATGATGTTTGAATTAAGGAAATATATTACCTGACTAGTGTTCACCACTTTTAATGGTGTAGCCTCGGACCATCTGGTGAAATAGTCTGTTGCTATGATTATGTACTTATGCTGCTGCGAGGAGGTGAGGTTAATTGGGCCAATAATGTTAAGACCCCATTGCTGAAAAGGGAAATCCACCGAGACAGGTTGCAGTGGGAATGCTGTCTTCTGTACACATCCAGAATCCTTTTGACAGATTGCGCATTTGTGGCATAATGTATGGGCATATTTAAAAAGCGTGGACCAATAATACCCCGCCCTTAATACTTTGTGGGCAGTAGTGTCTCCACCGAAATGCCCAATAGCTTCTCCTGCATGCAACTCAGATAAGACTTTATCTGCTTCATCTCTTGTTAGACAACACATAAGGATTTCATCAAATTTTTTGCGAAATAATACACCATTCACAAGCTGGTAAGGTGCAGACTTTAATCTCAACACTCTCCTCTTTTTGGGATCAAGGTGATGAGGAGCTGAACCGTATCTTAGATAAAACTTAATGTCGTCATACCAAGGATTTTTAGGATTTTGTACACAACAGGTTTAACTTTGATTATGTCGATCTTCAATTAACATACCAGTTTGACTTTGTTGTTCTTCAACTGAATCAACGACCAATTTACATAGACCTTGGCCTCTAACAATTTGTACTGGGTGATCTCGAGGTCATATTCTTGTAAGGATGTCACCCAGTTTGCTCGTTTTTCACCCAGTTCTTTCTGTACTAATAAATTTCTGATAGCCGGGTAAGGAACAATGAATTTAGTTCTAGATTTCAGTAGATATGATCGGAAATGTTTTACTTCTTTAAAAACAGCGTAAGCCTGTTGATCTACAGCTGGATAATTAAGCTCTGCTCCCTTAAAGACTGAGCTCATAAGAGCAATGGGAACATCGTTGTTTTCAACATTCCTTTGGGTTAGCACAACGACATAAGATCGATCGGAAGCAAACGTGTAAAGAGTGAAATCTTGTGAAAAGTCAGGGCTTATTAGGGATGGAGCCTCTACTATGGATTTTTTGATTGAATCAAAAGCTTGACTTTCTTGAGGTCCCCAATGGTATTGCACATCCTTTTTTATTAAGTTTTTTAAAGGCCTCACCATTTCCAAAAAACTTGGAACGAACCTTCTGACAAAATTTATTTGTCCTAGGAAAGATTGCATAGATTTTTTGGACGAGGGGGGAGGGAGTTTTGAAATGACTTGAGTCCTCTTGGGATCAATGATCATACCTTCATTGGATACTATGAAACTGAGAAAATTGCCTTGTTCTACTGCAAAGACCAATTTTTTAGGATTCAGAGAGATGTCGTACTTACGACATCGTTGTAAAACAAATCTCAGATGGGCTAAGTGATCCTTCTTATTCTTGGAGAAAATCGTGACATCATCGAGATAGACTACTACAGATTGATTGAGTAGACTGCGAAAAGCGATATCCATCGCTCTTTGTAAAGTGGCACCGACATTTATAAGCCCAAAGGGCATCTTTCTATAAGCATATGTTCCCCATGGAGTACGAAAAGTGGTTTTCAGCTGGTCTGGAGGAGACATGAGGACTTGGTTGTACCTTGAAAAACTGTCTAGTAGCGACAATCTTTCAGAACTAGATACTTGTTGGAGAATTTGTTCCATCGGAGGAACGAGGTAGTTGTCTTTATCAAATGCTCGGTTTAAGTTTAGGAAATCGACACATAGTCGGATTTTGCCACTTTTCTTCCTCACATGGACAAGGTTGGAAATCCACTAAGTATGCCTTACCGGGAAGATTATCTTTGCATTCAATAGTTTGTTTAGTTCCTTCTTGATCGTTGGTTCTAGCTTTGGGTGCATCTTTCTTAACTTCTGTTGAAAATGATGAGTCAAGGGTTTCATGGGGATGAAGTGTTGTATAATGTTAGGGTCAAATGTTTTTAGATCATCATACGTCCAAGCAAATACATCTTTAAATTCTTTAAACAATTTAATAAAGGCTGATTTCTCTTGCTCAGAGCATCCCGTTCCCAAATTGATGCATTGTGGATTATCTTTAGTTCCTAGATTTATTTTTTCATGGGTCAAAGAAGAACTATTTGTTTTACAATTTACCGATTTTTTGAATTTATCATGCAAATCATAAAAAAATTCTAATCTTACCACGGATTTTGGGATAGAATTTACCAGATATGATGTCATTTCCTGAGACCTTGGGTTCGATATTACCGTAAAATTGCGGAGATCTTCGTCGTGGGTGCCTTCATCGATAACCGCACCTTGGAAAGTGTCTTCCATGTGCAGGAAACTGATGATATCTTGATCGTCATCGATCACTCTCCAATTAGTGATGTTGTCCAGGACTGATGGTCTAAACAACAACTCAATGTAGAATGCATTCGAAGAAAGGCCTTCCGCAGGAAACAGTTTAGAAGCAACATTAGCTAACAAGTCAGCCTCATAATTATTTAATCTTGGAATGAAATTAATGTTAAATGCGGAAAATTTGTGCATTAGATTTCATACCTTAGCTTGATAACTTTTCAGGTGTGGAGTCAGGAAATGAATGAAATTCCTTACCTGCTTGACCACAATTTCTGAATCGCTGAATACCATTGAATTCTGTATTTTCAAATCTAGTGTCTTTCTGAGTCCTTGCAAAAGTACCTCGTATTCAGCCGTGTTGTTAGTACATTAAAATTCTAATCGGCAAGAGATCAAAGTTTTGTTACATGCTGGGTCAATGAGTACACATCCTGCACCAGCTCCTTCTTTAGATTTGGACCCATCAAAGTAGAGAGACCATATGTGAGTCTCATCAGCTATATGTGACATATTAGGGAGAGTTGATGACTGTGTGCATGTTATGAGTTCTGACTGCTGTTCCGGGTCAGTAATGGTAGAAGTTTCTGCTATGAAGTTACCGAAAGAGGTATTCATTCCCTGCATCTCAGGTGAATTAGCAGAAGCAACAAATGGTTCATTAGTGTCATTTAAATCAGTTATAGTAAGCTTGAGATAACACTCATGATTGATCTTGATTCTCTTAGGCTTTCCATTCTCTGACAACCACAAATGAGACCAATCTGTCGCAAAGTAACCATGGAGCTGTTCGGACCAATCCCTACTTAAAAATAGGCCATATACTTCTGAAATGTCCACGACAATAATATCAATAATTCGGTGAACTTTAGGATTAGAGGATAATCTGATAAGGACATTTTTTAATTCACCTATCACCATAACACTGGTCCGATCAAGCTGAATAATTTTCAGACTTGAAGGTTGAACTTCAAAATTTATTTTTTGGCAGACAGACCAAGGCATTACATTTGATGATGCGCCAGAATCTACCATACAATTATGTAAATTTATATTGAAAATTTCAATGGTCAACAGAAAATGTAGGACATTTCTACGAGTGTTAACATCAGAACTTTTCTGATTTTTAGTTGCACTCCCAGGATTATTCTATCTACATTTGTTACACTTTTTACAACAAGGTCTCTTTTATCTGAGGGTTCTAGTGTCGTTTTAACGGGAACCTTTTGAGATGTTTTAGGGCTGTTTTCTGCAAATTTGTTGCTGTTTAGATTGCTATTTTTGCTGTTTTCTGCAATGTTCTGAAGCATCTTTTGTAGAAGAAAATAAAATTTCAACAATAAATAAACATAAATATTACCTCTAAGTTTCTTAAGGTCTTTAATCAGATTGTACTCTAAACTTGGGGTTGCTAAATTCTGTTTTGTTTCAGTCTGCTTAAACTGTTTTTGAGGTGCACTAGTTCCAATTTCAGAAGAGGGTTTGTTTTGTGTTTTTCTTCTGGTATTATAAGGATGAACCGTTTCAAAATTGGCTTGAAAGATACTATTCGAAAAATGCCCGAAGATGTTGGGAGAGGATTCTTCCTCTTCCACTATTTCTTAATTCAACTACATCTTCATAAATCTTAGGGGGAACTAAGTTATCACGAGCTTCAAGGATTGTTTGTATCACATATTGTAGGCTTTTTAGATTAAGGCCTTCAGAATTTAAGTTGGGTTGGTTTGTGGGAAAATGTTTTCTAAAAGGGGTTTGTAAGACCCTTTGCTTGAAAGAAGATTCTTTAGTCGATCTTCTTAAATCTAGGACTTGATTAGACAATTTCTGAACAACCTTATGTAAACTTTCCATATACAGGCTGATAGAGTTGAGTTTTTGCGTTGGGAGGTCTAGGAAGAATTTCTCTTTTCTTCTTGGAAGATGAGGTTATCTCTGTTAGAAAAAACGGACCATCGAACAATAAAATGAAACAAATGAAACGAAAACACGAAGACACACAATACAAGAGATACAAAAATTTACGTGGTTCACCCGATTAGTGGGCTATGTCCACCCGGAGAAAGTGCCAGTCCTTCCTTTATTATTATCCGACAAATGGGGATACAACCCTACAACAAAACCAGTAACTTCCTCTTCTTTCTCTCCACGGTATCCTCTCTGAGATATTCACCATCAACCATAGCATATTACATTTCCCTCATAAAGGGTTTCCTTCTAGGTTAAAAAAACCTAACATAATCTCACCGGATTAGATCTGCTGACCTTAAAATGAATGGTCCAGATTTATAATGAAATACAATATACTTTTATAAGACAAGTTTTGCTGGTGGCTTCACCCTCGAACCCCCATCGGGGGGACGTTGCCCCCGAACCCTTGTTGGGGCCCGCTTGCCCCCGAACCCCTCAGCCTGGGGGATAACCCCCCCGTACCCTGTAGATGGGGTACCCCCCCCTTTGCAGTCCCATGTGTGGAAGAGTGTACATGCTTTTGGGGTGTAAATACTTCATGGAGATTTATAGGCATGGTGAGAAGTAAAGAGACCTATAAATCAGGGGAAGATAATCGGGGTCCACAACCAACAATCTCCACTTAGGCCAGTCTCAACAACTCACAGTAGCTGTATATCTTTGGACTCTGAACCTTCTTGGTTGGAAAATTTCTCATCTTCATCTTCATTCTTGAAGACCAAGCTGAAGCGAAAAGAACCGGTTTCTCCTGGTTTACTCCTTTGTTAACATGTGGGTTGGCTGGTGTGTCTTTCCATCTTCAATTGTCCATCTTCGGGATGCATTATATGCTTAGTCTTTGAATGGAGGCTGAGTTCTTTGCAAGGTGAATATTACTCATCCACGATTACAACTGATGTTCTCTGCTTCTTTCTCAATTCCTCCATAAATGTTTGTAACCGAATCATCTCTTTAATAGCCTCTTTAGTAGCAACATACTACGCCTCTGTTGTTGAAAGATTACAACAACATTTGGGTTCAAATTCAACTACTGTTGTTCCACCTATAGTGAGAAACATACTGTGATTGCTCCTCCTGTGTCTTTATCACCTACCATATAAGAATCAACATATCACAGCCAGAAAGGGTGTCTGAACTTCAAAACATAATGCATGTGTAATAGTACCTCTCAAATGCGATAATCCACTTTCTGCCTCCCAATGTTCTTTACACGGATTGTTCATATACATGCTCGACTCCCCTTTGCATGTACAATATCTGGTCTTGTGCAAACCATTTGCATACATCAAGCTGCCAATTGATGATGAATATGGGACCATGGACACGTATTATATCTCCTCATGTGTCATGGGACACATTTTCTTCATTTGAAGTGAAGCCAAAGGTGTACTAATTGGTTTGCGTGCATTCTAAACCTCTCCAACACCTTCTACGTGTACTCACCTTGAGACAATGTCGGGTTCGCGATTTTATACGTCTCTTGGTATTCTCATACCAAGGATTTTCTTTGGTACCGTCCTTCATTACCAAATGAATTGATAATTTCTTCTTGAGCACATTTTATATCTGCATATTAGACCGCAACAAACATGTCATCCATACAATAGCAAGATAATATAGCTTCCATTTTCTAGCCTTTTAAAATAAACAGATTGATCAGAATGACATCTATTATTAACCTTGTTCTGTCATAGAGCACATCCAGAGCTTCCGTACCACTGCCTTGGATCTTGCATTAGGTCATGCAATCTCTTCTTCAACCCGCATGCCAAATTCTCCTTCCTTTGACCTCAGCCACTAATCTATCAATCTATTAGTTATATCGCTAATCAATCTCGAAATCTAATATTATTCCATGATGCTCTTTTTCCCGAACAAGCCAGACAATTCCAAAGTCTGGTTATTTTCCAAAGGAATCCATTTCCTCTTTATGCCTTGCTCCACACTTCTTTTTGGGTGTCTGCATTGCCTCTTCATAACATTACAGTTCACGGAATCAATCAATAATAAAATAATATAATGAAGGAGAGTATCGTTCGAGAATTGCTCACCAACTTTGGTAGATCTTATAACAACACTTGCGGTGTTTGAGGTACCTGCTACTCATGCTGTTCTTTGTGCGATTTTCAGTTCCTTTGGAATTTCCTTTTTAATTGATCTCATCAAGCACTGTGAATTATGTTTTTTTGTTCTGTTTCTTTTTTCTTTCCCTCCAACTAATCTTTGTACATGACCTTCTCATTGAATATGACATCTCTACTCCTAATGATTTTGTTATTTTCATAATCCTATGAAATAGCAAAATCATTAACACCATATCAATAAATGTACATTTCTTGGATTTTTCCTCAACTTTGTTCTATTTTCTTTATCAATATGGACAAGTAAGGCACCACAATCAGTTTTCAAAAATAATAGTTTACCTTTTTCTGTCCATTCCTCCTCTGGAATTCTACCATCAAAGAGCTTGAAAGGGTCCTCTGTTTATTAAGTAAATAACCATATCTACAACATCACTTGGTATGAGAGACAAACTAGTATGCAATCTCCTTCTCCTTACGCATCCATGATTGTCTTGTTCATTTTTTTTCTGACACACCATTTTCTTTGTGGTGTTCTTGGGTAATCTTCTCTCTATGAATCCCATGGTATGAGCGGTAATCATCAAACTCCTTGCTTTAGCGGTATTCACCTCCATTGTCGATTTGAGACACTTCAAAACTTTTTCTGTCTCGATTTCTCAGCTAAAGCTTTCCATTTCTTAAAAGTATCAAAACATCCATTACAGCCGGATGCAATAAACCCAAGTTTTCTAGTTGCATCATCAATAAAAGTAACTTATAATAATGAGAGCCACCAAGAGATGATACTGGTGGTCCCCATACATCTTTATGCAAGCTCTAACCTTTCATTCTTCTTTTTCTTTTCCGACTCGAATGTGTCTCTCTTTTGTTTTCCATAAACGATCTCCACGGTCCAGATCAATTTGTTTAAGATGCGGCAACAAATTTCTTTTTGTGAAGGATCTACATACCATTATCACTCATGTGTCTGACCCTAGCATATGATGCCATAGTGTTGTGTCCACTCCTATTGAAGCTAAAGATATAGAAGAGCGAGTATTATTATCGGTACATAGATACAATGTACCTACCTTCTCTCCTTTAGCTATCACCAATGATCCTTTGATGACCTTCCATGTCTTATTTTTAAATATGGATATACAACCTTCCTTGCCAAGCGCCTGTTGAAATCAGATTTTTACTTAAATGTAGAACATGTTTACCCACTTTCAGCAACCATTGGTTTCCATTTAAGTTGCTTTATTTTTACCTTTCCCATTTCCAACAATTTTTGCATGGTTTATTATCACCCAAATGATCTTGTCAAATCACCTTGAACAATCTAGAAAATGTTTCTATGGGATGTGGCATGAAATGGAAACTCTGAATCTACTACCCAAGACTCAAAATATTATCTCTGAGAAAGAATCAAAGCATCTTGTAACCCATCACATGTTACATTTTCTTCATGATTTCTCTCCACACTGTCCATCTCTTTTTTTTCTTTGGAGCTCTGCGGTCTTTCTTCATATGTCATTTTTTCCCCTGATTCCAACCTCTATCTTTCCAAGTTTGGTTTGGATCGCCCTTCCTAGAATTCTGGGTTTCCACGAGCCCTTTCCTCTATCCTTTTGTCTTCCCACATTCTCCGTGTTTAGCGCATTTCGATGTCTCCTTTGTGCTTTTAATTAGCATTTCCCTCACTAAAGGATAACTTCCAACAGACATCATCAAATTTTAAATTATTTGAACCGAGGCTGAGTTACTTACAACCATGACAAGCCATTCCAGCTTTCTGGAAACGTGAACACAAGTTTAGAAGAGACCTAACCTCATCGTCAAAGTCCACTTTTCTAGAACTTAGTTGATTAGTGTTGTATTGAATTCATTTAAATGATCTTCAACAAGCCCACGCCGACATCTTCGTATTAAATAATCTCTTCATTAAAAATACCTTATTGACGTGAGGGTTTTCCTTCTGGTTGACCCGAGCATCCATCAGCCACTTCGTTGTCTTTCTTTGAAATATTGAAAACCACTGACGATTCCAGGCTCATCAGTATCGTTCCTAGAGCCTTTATGCCAAGAATATCCCATTCTTAAGTCGTCCTTCATGGCTTCCGACTTCTTTGCTACTCCGCTCAATGAGATAGATCCTTTTGATATAAATAGTCTTCCATCCGCATCTTCCATAGCTGGTAGTTTTGGCCGTTAAATTTCTTGACCCTAAACTTTCCATCTTGGGCTTGCTCCCACTCAGACGGGAACCCTCTTTTCTGGATTTACCTTAATGCTACGATACTAATTGTTAAGAAAAGCGGAATCCCATGAGCAATAAAATAAAACAAATCGCGAGAAACAAAACCGCGAAGACACCTGATACAAGAGATCTGATTTAAATTGGTTCATCCGATTGTTGGCTCGTCCGCTAGAAGAATTGCCGGGTCCTTTTCTTTATTATTATCCGGTAAATGAAGGGATACAACCTACAACAAAACCAGCTATAACTTCCTCTTCTTTCTCTTACGGTCTCCTCTATCGGAATACAATATTCACCATCAACCATAGCCACAATACATTTCCCTCATAAAGAGGGTTTCCTTCTAGGGCAAAAAACCTAACATAATCTCAGATTAGATCTGTGACTTTATAATGAGCGGTCCAGTTACAATGAAATTACAATATACTTTTATAAGACAATTTTGCTTCGGGGCTTAGCCCACCGAACCCCTGTCGGGGAGACGGCTGCCCGAACCGTGAGGAGGGGCCCACTTGCCCTCGAGACCCCCATCAGGGGGATAGGCCCCGGACCCACATAGGGGTTGCCCCCCTCACACTCCCAGTGGAAGAGTGTACATACTTCCTAGGGTGTAAAATACTTCATGGGGTATAAACACATTTGAAAGTAAAAGACCTATAAATCAGGAGATAATCGGGCTCCACAATCAACAATCTACGCCTCTCATTACAGATATTATCTTTTAGGCTTAGAATATCTTTCTCAATTTGAAACTTGCTTCCTCGAAGACTTCCAATAATGTTGCCTTCTTAGACCTTTTTGCCCAGTTATATGCTGCGAGGTGTAGGCACTGGTATAGTATTCGACGATAATATTTTCAGTAGGAATTGAATCAATGAGGATTCGATTTTTAATGTTAAAACCTTTGATTAAAGTCTTTATTTTTCCTTAGGGTTCATCTTTAAGTTGGAGATTTCCATGACTAAGACTTCGAGATATTTGTCGTCTCCAAATTTCTCAAGAAAGAAGGTCGAATCTATCTCAAGATACAATGGTGTGGGGTTGTTGGGAAAAATACCACGTAGAGACATTGCCTTCAAACGTATATGGGAAAAGTATGCATACCACATATTCATGTTCAACACTACGGATCCTAATGGCTAGCATGAATTTTTTATGTGATCCTCAGCGATTTGCTTAAAATCTGGATCGAATTTAGGGAGCCATTTCTTAGGATGTTTGAAGGATCTTTGAGGTCGGTATGGCCGCAACATCTTGATCGAGCCAAGGTCTGGTGTGATTTTTTGGATTTTCCATGGGTGTGGGTGGTGTCGAAGGATGAGGTGAAGAACTGCCTTCGTCCAATGAATCTTCTCCTGAAGAAGAAGGATATGAAGGCGAATGGTGAGTGGGATACAAGATCCTCGATTCTTGAGTGGGGATGTGATCTACATCAGGTAGGATTTAGGAGAACCGATTGTAATTTGCTCTCGTGCTCCAGGAGAAATGGGAGTTGATTCGGTGGTAGACTGATTATGCGTCTGGGGCCAAAGCTTGCTGATGTCCTTAGAAGCCCGGCCGATGAACAATTTCTTATGCATTAGGACCACAGAGGGTTGGTGATGCGGATCCAGCGATAATATGTGGATTTTTTGTTTTGGTGGTTACTATTTGAGAAATAACGTTATTAAAACCGAATGACTTCTTGTTACTATAGGGGCGGGTGTGTGGGGGAGGAGTCTGCGACCTCCACGTGCCATCAAAAATATTCAAGCCCTCCTTCTAGCATGCATTTGTTGTAGTGAAAATGACCGTCAGGTCAATTGGAAGAAGCGAGTCCTAGTCGAGGTTGTCTAAATAACTTAAACCGTTTGGGTATAACTTTCGTTCAGCGGGGTTTAATGACTCAGTTGGTAATCTAAAAGTCTAGAAAAGAAACAAATAAAGCAAATAAAAGAAAAACTATTAAATAACCACTTAATATATATATATATATATATATATAATAATATATATATATATATATATATATATATATATATATATATATATATATATATATATATATATATATATATATAGGCAATAATGAATAATATTTACAAAACAGATCAGTCTATTTTATTTATGTGAATTATATACAAGTTGCGAGTTTTAATATAAAATCACGAAAATCTATGTGAAGATTCTTGCTTTGACAAAAGATAAAGAAAAGAGTATAACTATTTTTTTTCTTTATTTATCTAAGATTAAGCAGAAAATATAATATGAAACAAAGGTATGTGGTCAATCAAGCCATACCATATATTGTTTTGAAGACAAACAAATGACAAAAATAAAAGAACTAAACTATTTGCATCCAACGTCTGTATAATAAAGAAAATATATGCCACCTTGTTGAAGAGGTAAATCTGCAACAAACCTTAAGATTGTTCCAAATAAATATGAAACAATATGCTTTTGGAAGCTGAATTTCAATAGCAGGCAATTATATCTGAGATAGTCACGGTGATCTTATGATTTACAAACAATTACAATGGGATAAATCTTATTGTAAGAAATTTGCATTTAAACGTTCAATAGAAAATTAAAGACAAATCTCATCATTTGAGTTGAATAGATGATCACCCTATATAATATATGAAACATCACATATGGACAAAATTATAAATGAATTATTCCAACTCATAATAAAGCATGAAGACAAAGCTATCAACACCCATTATCATGTCAAGATAAACATAACATAAACTAAGACATCATACACAAAAAACTAAAGCTGTAATATGCATTTACGTTCCATTCAAGTGCATTGCATTGGTTGTCCAGCCACTTGACCAGGCCAAGATGATTTAATTAAAAAAATATGAGTTTATAAAGGGGTTGAAAGATAACTATCTTATCTTATAAGATAAGATTAAATCTCTACAATCATCTATTGATTACAAAAATAGGGGGAATATAACCACCCCAAATCACACTAAATCTCTAAAAACTAAAAGAGTTTGTTCCTATTTACACACAAATGAGCCATGGATATGGGTAATAAGCTCAAAGGAGCTCGGATCATTTAGTCACCATAAGCTCCCAAATATCCTGAAAGAAAAGATGAAATAAAGAAATTTGGATATACATTTAACCAATATTTTTCAAATTTAGGGCAAGAATAGTGGCTACAAAATCTTGATGATTAAAAGTAGCTAGTCTTATTTATAATAAAATCTAATTTATTCTATGAGCAAGAGATGTAACACTATTTTAAGACAAAAGCAAATCTTTACCTTTAACTAGAAAATCAAATCAATTCATATGAACTCAGAATTGATCAGTCCTGTGACACTTTCGACATTTTTTAGTATGATGTTCCCTGTTGTTTTCAGATGTTTTTCTTGTCTCTGAACACTGGACTTGAACCTACAATTTTCCTCTGTTAGGGGGTCAACCAGATCGGTGAGGGTTTTGTCTGTGATTGTAAAATGGGTATGTTCGTGTAATACTTGTCAATCTAGAACATGCTCGTTTAGAGAATACCACGGTTGTATGCAGCCTGTCTTCTTGTTGCCTTTAGATTATCAAAGTAATACACAGAAACCCGGCCAGGTATTTTAAGTAAGGTGGGAGATTATCCACGAAATTGTAAGCACAGGTGGGGTTACTTGGAAGGAGGGTCTTCTTGACCGGGGAATCTGTTGATCTCGAGTCGAGAGCTTTTCATGGATCTCGATCATTTTGATCGAGTTCAAATGAGGGTTTGATTTATTTAGCAATTTCCTCGAGATCAACCTACACGCCCTTTATTCTTAAAACCCTAAATCGATATCACCGCTTTAATTAAGCTTCCCCACGGGTCCTATTTGTGACCTTGAGCGTTGGGATGGCTGCGCTCCAACATCTTTAGATTGGGATATAGGAAAAAACTGCGAGGGTGCTTTAAGCAATTTTGTGTGTAGATGAAAGGAATACGGTTTCCTCTATCACAGGTTTTCCAACCTCTACAACATTGGAGTCAATGAAACCGTTTCGGGCCAGGAAGGCATTCCAGTCATCATGTTGTAACTTCAATTGGTGTACTAACAATATTTTTATTAGGCCGTGGTGAAACAAGCTTGAATATGTAATGTCCCCACTTTGGGACATCATCACGAAATGAGATTTATGATGACCAGGTAGCGGAATGGATGCTAGAGAGTATAGGGGGTATTTGAGAGGCATTGTGGGGTCCAACTTGCATTGATGATCATATTCCATCATTATGAGCCATTCCACACGAGTTGGCTTTGGTTTCGTTGCATTAAGACGATTTCCATGAGGGATTTTGACTATTTTGAGCTATAAGTCCAGGAATTCAGAAAGAGGTCATTTTGGGCACATTACTTGGGAGGCTCCAGTGTAATAGCTCATTGGAATGGGAGGAGCAACACTACAGGAGATGAGATGGCTAGAAGTGACTTTCAATGGCCAAGGAAGCCCACGAGGAGAGATAAGGAGTTTTCAAAGGTAAAAATGTTAATTAATTAATTAAATATTAATAAAATGAAAGTCCTTTTGGAGGGACAAGGTGATCCCAAAAGTATAAAGGAGGAAAGCTGAGGGCCTCTTCTCATTCATTCATGTATGATCTTATTTTGATTTACGGCTTCTAGCTGAGTAGGCCCAACATTAGGAGTTTGAGGTTTTTGACGTAACAAACCCTAGAGGGCGATTCCAGTGGTGAAAGATTCCACCTAGCTTGTCCCAAGATTGGTCTCGGAGATGCAATGCTCTCCCACACCATTCTAGTCGGATCTACCACTAGAGTGTAGGAGGTTCTACACAACCACAAGCAGGGAAGGAGGAAGGCGCACCATTGGGGTTTCCAACAAGGGGGTGCACCATCCATTGAAGGTCGTTGTAGGAGATTGTAAAGGCCGTTGAGGATTCTATCACTTGGATTTTCATTAGAGGGCCTGGACATGAGATCTAGTGATTTCTAAGATAGTTTATGGCTCAGATTATTTCTTCTTGGCGGTGGGGGCGAAGTGAAGAGGAGGAGGGTGTTTTTTGAGATTCATATCTAGTCCGTTTGGAGGGTTACACTTCAAATACGATACGACCTTCACTAGTGACTACTGATGTCCCAATCTATATTTACGGAGAGAGTTTGAGCATTTGGAGCCTCTTTAGTAGAGCTGAGATTATCTAGAACTTGATCATCCAATGCGGTATTAGGGTGGGAGATTCCGGATCTGTGAGAGATTGAGAGGATCTTGGAGATTCGAGCATCTAGGTTGTTCTTTCCATCACCCGTCTATCCGTTGACATATTTCTTAGGGTGATTGGACACTTTTGGCCGAGTTATTGGGGTTTGATAATAACCTATTGGAGCATAGCATTCGGATCACACTTGTGTGATCTTCATTTCTTTTTCAACCTTTGGAGACATCTTTGTATTAGGGAGCATTTTGTAGTAAGCTCTTATCTATTGTCTATCTTCTTGGCCCATTGTTGAGCATTCCAGGTCGACATCTTCATTGTATCAGGTTTTCTATTTATGAATAAAGAAGAATTGAGATGTTTGGCTTGTCCATCTTATTGCATATGGTTGGTATATGTTCCATGGTTATCTCTTTGTTATTTCTTTGCATACACACATATAAACACATCTAAAAGTAGATCAACAAAGTGTCATACACACATATAAACACATCTAAAAAGTAGATCAACAAAGTGTTTGACGAAATACCACAACCAGAAAAAGTTTAAAAAGACACCAAAACAATGATGATCCTTGCATAATGGCTTGGGATCATTACAGAATCCAACTGCTGTCTTTTATACCTCTTTGCCATTTTATACAAGTTTCTCCACAGGTAATATGGCATATTTAATGGAAACCCAATGAAATTCATGAGCAAACGTAGGTGATAAAGAAAAACAAAACCAAAACGGCCTTCACACGTCACAAATTGTTTCAAGACTGCTAGCAATCCATGCCATCGGGTTTTCAACATGGACACGGGCATACCTCTATCCTAGCAATTGATTTTTCGAGACGTGAAGAAAAGGCTCCATGGAACCTTCTCGACTTTAGCATTTTTGAACCACTTCTGCCCGGTCAAAGGAAGACCTGTTGCTTGACCTAAAAACTTCTTTGTGACTTCGACCTGAACGTCTCCCACATTGGCTCGACATCCGTCAAACGAAAGGGCAAATTCCTGAGCAGTTCGCAAATTGAACCCCTGGAATTTTTCAATAAAAATAAGCGAGCCTTGACCCACGAGATCTTCCCTTGCATCATCGCACAGGAGCAGGGTCTGAGAGCCATTGGGTTCGATCCTAACAACTGAGGCCACGGGGATTCGACAAGCAGTCAATAAAACACAGTGAGTATGGAGGGTTTCGAAGGAGAAAACCAGAGCGACATTTCAGACCCAAAACACATCAATAACCTAGGACATATGAACAAAAGTTCCTCAATACGAAATGATAGGTGTTTTGTGAAATGAATGCGAGGAGTACAAGCAAAACCCGAGACTAAGCTCGAAGTGATCAACTTACTGTCATCGAACTGCCACCTCTTACATGGTACATGCCACGACTAGGTGCATTAAAACTTCGTCATTGCGCAACAAGGTAGGTTTGGTTTCTAAAATTTAGGATAGGGAGATTTTTTATAAACCAAAATGTATTGACAAGGAAACGTATGACCAAGAGCCACAAAAATATATCAAGGTTTAAACTAAAAGGACCCTTGTTGATTCAAATAACAATCCATAAGCATGCTTCACATTTGAGGAGTCAATAAAGAAGATGAGCTTGATAGCAGGAAACAAAGTCTTTATTAACAAAAACTGTGGAGCCATCTACCTTTCATGAACTTTTAAATGAAGCGGTAATACAATCATACGTTTTAATGCTTCATTTTCATGCTTTCAGTCATGAACGAAGCACACAAACAAAAACACTAGGAATAACTGAGAACTCACATTTGTAGTTCCAAAATTGCTTATGAAGGACAAAAATGTACGACCCCAGGTAGGCAGTTACATAGATTATTATTTGACGCTTTAAAAAGTTAAAGATATGTTGGGCTGCCAACAAGACCATAAAGTTGAACTATGCCACATTATCAACATTGTATACTTATCTTGAATTAGTTCTGAAGCCTCTTTCTTTGTGTGCATGCTCCTTAGTGGTGCAACTCATGTGCAAGTTGCTAGTTAGCAACACAATCAGACACTCAAAATGGGCCCAAAAAATAAATTAAGTACAAAATCTACGAGCCTCGAGCAAGATCATAATGGTCGTACACCTATAGAGCCCAAAGATTGTGCCTCGACTAATAAACTTGCTTCTAGAGCATATAAAAGAAAATGTCCATAGTTGGAGGGAGGGCCACCTCATCCTTCTATTGAAAAACTGTCACTCTGAACTAGCAAATATCTTAGCCCAAATCCTCTTCTTATGCAGAACTTCACCTAATCTTCAAGTTTTACCTACTCTCTCCTGGGGTTTGATAAGCCACCACTTGGTTCCCCTTTGGATTTGATATTTGTGTCCTTCTTATAAGATAAGAGTTTGAATGATGCCTAAAGCTGGATGAAACTAGACTCACGTGAAGAAGTTGTGGCAACAAGTTTATGTGTATAACATACTTCTTGTCAACTTTTCATTCATATCATTATAGATCCCCTCCACACCCCACCCTCTTACCTCCAAATATTATTATTATTCAATGTTTGATATATTGTAATTGAATTATAGAATTGGTGATTAAATTAACTTACCTGAGGTTAGTTAGGAAAACAACTTTCAATTTTATATTAATTATTTTAATTGCTTATAAAAGTTTGAGAAAGGTGTGTCTTGCTGTAGTTGTGTATAGGTATCAAGGAAGAACAAAGTGTTGGAAATTACTTTACTTACCAATGACAAAGACCAAGACTTGAATAGCTTCTACCAGGTATTTTCCCTTTCATTCTTCTTATATTTCAATTATAAAAGAGTTTTCTTGGGTAATTTAGAGATTATCACTGTTATATTAGTGAGAATCCCATCCCTATCACTAAGGACTTACATCTAGTGTAGGGAAAATCCCTCAACAACAATTGAGGCCTTACTCTCCATGCGACAATGATTGTTCTTTAGGATATAACAAGGGCATTAAAAGACACTCACTTCTCGATGATGTTATGAACTGCCTTGGAAATATCATTGAACACATTTTTCAATAGGGGATGGAAACTCTCATGAAATTACCATGCATTAAACCCTACAACAAGAAAATGACAGCTGACGCATTGAAGCTATCAAAATTTTCAAGTGACCATAGGGTTTTTGAGAAACAACCACAATTTTCTTGGTAGTGCCTAAAAAACTAGTGACAAAGTGTATGCTTTCATGTAATGGTTCTCATCAGAGGCACTTGTCCTCATCCCTAGCAACGTCCCAAAATCGCCACCCACCTAATTTCGTCCATCCCATATGCCCTACTTCTCCTCTTGCAACTCAATTATGTCACCTTAACACGACCCTCTCCCAAAACCTTGCATTATTATTATGTACATCGATGTAGGTCGTGGTTTCCTAGGAGCCGAAGATGGCATGATGAAAACCTTAGCATTGTGATTCCAAACCCAAACATTGAGTTGAATTAAGAGGTACAATGTTCAAGTCCTTGCAATGGTGACATAAGCATATTCAAACCAAGAAGAAAATGTTCCCAAGGGTGATGAGGTTTTTCTTCATAGTGCAACTCAACAGTAGGCAATGTACTAGAAGACCTAGCTTTTGAGCACTACAAACTGCCAACTCCCACACATTTGTGGCTTCTCATGGGATCGATATATGTTTTATATCTTTTAGTTCTTATATGTACAAGTCTACATGTTGGTTGCTCAACTCGCCTTGAATCTTCACCATTGCTAACATTGGTAAAAACCCAAGGTCACCCTCTTATTCTCAATACATCTATACCTCAATGTGTGGCCTATAGCTTTGTTTATAAGGGGAAATGTAGGGATCCTTGAATCATCCAAGGTTTTCAAACTCATGAAGTGTCCATGATTCACTATTCATTTGACATTGAATCTTTGGTCAATGCCATGACATCACTGTGATTTTTGTTACACAAAAGGTAGTCAAAATTGGCATCCCAATATAACCTTGATGGGTAGTAGACATTGACCCACATGAGATGTTGAGTTATGCATTCTGTCCACCTAGTTAGTAAAGAAAACGAGCACCGATGTTATGAAAGAACAATGCATCCCCTCCCATGGAACATACACTTGACATATCTCCAAGTTAGAGATAGAGCACATTTTGACAGCTAGAGGAAAGGGAAATAGAAGGAACTATTCCCTTCATCGCATACCATCTCTGCATCTAGTGCAAGGCATGAAGCAATACAAGGGAAGATAAGATAGTTTTGCCCCGTCCAAGTTAGTGACATAGGGTCCAAATAGAAAGCCCTAGACAACCTCATAGAAACGATAAACAATCTTTAAGCTTCAATAGTGGCAACGACTTCGATAAGTTAGGGTTTAAAGCCTTTTTTTTCTCCTCCTCCATTCTTTTTTATATTTGTTAGCAACCCAAGCGTGGAGCTGGGTTGTTGATCAATTCCCACGAGATTGTAAGACGACTCAACAATGCCCACACCATCATTTCAAGACAGCGTGGGCTGCAAAATCATTGTGGCATTCGTTAACAACAATTTTCTGCATTCTAGCACTAGTGCTTCTTCTAGTCATATGGAAAAGTTTCCTAATTATCTTGTAGATATGCCAAGTGTATATTTCACTGATTTTGACCTCTAGGTCCCCCCACTCTCACCAATCTCTAACACCACAACTTCTATGGTACACTAACCAAGTATTCTACCCTGAAGAATTTTGTGGAGACCACTAAGAATCGTTGATGGTAACCATTGGCTGTAATTAGAAAAGGGCAAGGAGGGAGTCACTCCAAATGAATGAACATCCTCTGAATCATTAGTGGTGCAATTGCCCAACACAATGGCTGCAAAAACGCATGGAATCATTTATTCAGCTTTCAATTAACCAAGTTCAATACACTGGACTAAAATATGATTTTATTTTCAAAAAGACATTAATGGTGGCCACTGATTTGCTTGATAAAACAAACCATTCATTTCATAGTCATAAATTCACAAAAATCTATTCCAACTAGCTTTAACACATGTCAGTAAGCTTACAGATACACACAGATCTTATAATATTTATATTTCTTTTCTGATAGATCTTTAGCATTCCAATTAAATGCACAAGATTTTGAACAACCAAAGCTATACTTTGGTGAATAGATAGAAAGCTAGAGCTTGCAGGTTTTGTGTCTTGCACTTTTATTTTTTATTTAGCGCGTAAGATTTACTGTTGTATATGATCTATGTTGAATATTGAACCTGTGAGTAAGCCAACAACTATATTGTTGCTATTTGAACATAATGGAGACCTCTCAAGACTTTTTGTTGGGGATTTAAATTTTACACACAAAATATGATGAAAAATATTTGATGCAGAGGTTTTTCTATCTAATATAGATATTTATAAAAATATAAATGGTAAGGTGATTTTACAATATTGAAGATTATATGTTGTGCAATGCTTCAAGTCTACGATGTATGTTTTCCCCATCTTAATTAGAATGAAACCAGGGACAATTACAAATCTCATAATTCTTGTATATATATGAAGGAAGATTTATATGTCATAACCTTTGTTTAGAGAATTACATCATTAGCTTAATGAGTCCAATTGTTTTTGAGTTTGGCCCAACAATATCAACAATATAGCTGGGGACTTTACCCCTAGGCCTCTTGCATTAAATCCACAGCACTTATCCACTAGAGCTAATTAATGACTCCAATTCTTATTAGTTACCTCAATACATTAAGCAAAATCCTGATTATGCAGGGCAACAGATTTAGGATTGTTTTGCCCTGTCTCAGAAGTTGGAGTAGATTAAATTAGATTAAAACCTGCAAGTTAGTTTGGAATAAAATTAAAGTAGATCTGAAGGTGCTTTAAAAATCTACAAAAATCATATCTTTTAGTGGAGTTTTTGCTACTTCTTAGGAGAATTCTGTACAAATTGCTCTCTATCAGTTCCAACTTCATATTACTTTAACTGTTTGATGAAACAGCCCTTAGTCTATTTACTTTGGACTCACAAATGCCAATGGCCTTAAAGCTGTCCAGGCAACCTGATCAATATAAAAGAATTAAGAGGCCTGTAGGATATAAAAGAGTTAGGAGGCATCTAGGCACCTCCAATGCCATGAGCAATAATTGGGTGATAACTGGGTGTCTAAAAATATGGAGGTATGTTTGACTACTTACCTTTGCCACACAGGAGATACGTTAGAGCAAGTTTATGCACAGAGGACACATAATCTGATAGATTCCCATAATACTGCCAAAAATGAGGATGCAAAAGATCTTGAAAGGTAAAGATGGTTTGCACCTCCAAAGCCAGCTGCAAGTTTTGTCGATATAATTTCTGGATTTCACCATATAAAATATTTTTAATCAATAAAGTTATGTTTGAGCCATAAGCTCTGCGAGGTTAACATTAAGAATCTAAAAAAAAAAAAAAAACGCCAAGCTGAACAGCCTGAACAATCGCGCATGAAACTAGATTTGAATACTGATCCTGAAATGTAAAAATGGTTTAATCCTTTCCCATGTCAGAATCAGACTTGACAAGGCAAGAAAATCACTGATTGACTCAGAATACCCAGCATCCTTGGGAATACTAAATCCATAGTCAAGAGTAAAGCAAATACTGACCAGTCAATACTCCATCAACTACACTGGATGCCAATGAGATTTTAATTTGTTTTGAGTGACTCAAATTTACATATTAACTTGAACCATACAACTGGCAAGCTCTGGCATTCAACAAAGTCATGGCCCATCAAAAAGATCTGACAGTCGTCTTGAGCTTTTAGTTTACATCCATTGTTAGAGGACATCATTGACTCAAAAAAACACCAGAGCTTCCTCAGAATTTCGCCAAAAATTTACCACTTGAGGTGGGAGGTCCACACTAGCCCGTTATGAATTTTTAATCATCACAATCTATTGGCTTAGAATTTCGCCAAAAACTTCCTAGAAACTAATGGATGCATAGCAAATTAGCTAATCAATGGATACATAACTAGTAAATTGAATTAATTTGCAAAACTTCTAAGGCATTAACAGCAAGACTGTTTTTACTCATTCACAACAACAGCCCAGCCAGACCCCTTGAAATTCAAACTTACCAGAACTGATACATGCATTTTCAGTCTGCAATGCACAAGTTCGAGTTTGACTACCTTCAGTGCCAAGGTCTGAACAGCCATTAAGAACATCCCATGTCATGTCTGCCTCCAAAACTGGCAGATTGTTCAACCAATTCTCGTCCTCTCCCTCCTCCCATACAAACCTTTCAACTTGGGCATTTGGGGATTCATGGCTGCTAGAGCTTTCGGGCATGAATTCCGCTAAACTAGCGACTTTGCCAACTGCGTTACCGTTATGTGCACTTATCTGAACTGGGTCACTCTTATATACATTTATCTGAACTGGGTCACCGTTATATGCAGTTGTCCGAACTGGGTCACCCTTACATGCATTCATATGAACTGAGCCACTGTTATATGCATATTTTTGATCAGAACTTTCTCTATAATGGCGAGGACTCATGCCACTAGTGGAACTGATATAAGAATCCTGGCAGTTTTTTGAGAACAAATGGGGAAAATTAAGCCTGGCGCACTCACCCCGCCATTGGTAAGCAGCTCGGTCATATGCCAGAGCCGCTGCTTCTGCAGTTTCAAAGGTGCCGAGCCAAAGACGAGTTCGATTGCGGGGGAGGCGAATCTCGGCTACCCATTTGCCCCATTGCCGCTGCCGAACTCCTCGGTAGAGTTTTTTCATGGGCTGGCGAGCTGCAATTGCACACTTGTCTCGCTTTTCCATTCTTTAGATGGCTTGACAACGAGGATGGTGTTTGGCTTTAAATTCTATCGATCGGCATTTAATGTTACTGTTTCGGGTTAAGTAACTCATCAAAAGAGTTAATCTATGGGTTAGAATTATGTCTCAAGTTTTTTCCATTATTATCAGTAGAATGTGGGTAAAGTTTCATTCCACTATGTTAAAGTGGTATTTGTTCCTGGTTGGACTTCATAATTTAGTGGCAAAGTTTCATTTTTATTATGTGAAAGTGGTATTTGTTTTTAATTGGAATTCATATTAAATTTAAAGTGGTATTTGTTCTTGGTTGAACTTCATACAGTTTCTTTTGATTATGTTAAAGTGGTATTTGTTTTTAGTAATATTTTACAATATTTATATATTTTATTTAAAATTGTTTTTAATTAAGTTAAATATATTTGAAATTTATATATTTTGAAATTGTTTATATAATATAAATATTTTTTAAATAAATAATATAATTTATAATAAATCAATTTTTTAAAATTATTAATAATTGAATGTTAATAAAGTTTAAAATGTTATTTATATTTAATTATATGTAATTTGAATTGTTGCAAGGAAAAATGGTTATCCTTTTCACTAAGATTTAAATATTATTTTGTAATATATTTATATTTAATGAACTTATTATTAATGAAAATTATTTATTTATGAATTGCTAACCTAATTTTATAACTTACACTATATATCCATCACATATAATATTATTTTGTAATATATTTATATTTAATGAACTTATTATTAATGAAAATTATTTATTTATGAATTGCTAACCTAATTTTATAACTTACATTATATATCCATCACATATAATATATAAATTAATATATATTTTTAATATTATAAAATTTTACAAATAAATGTACCAAAAAAATCTTTAAATTATTTAATTTAATTTTGATTCTTTTGAATCAACAAAGTTCAAGTTTAAACCTAACTCTTTAATTTAGTTTAGATTTTATTTTATTTATGACCAAGCTTAATGTTAAATGTAACTCTATTCAATGTATAAAATGTATGGTGTGAATAAGTCAAGGAATACTATGGCATATTAACATGAATAAAATTACAAGCTTACATGCTTTTTTAGGGGAAAAATAAAAAATAATATGTATAGTGTGGGATAATTTTGATAATCATAAACAAATAATATTTTATGAATAAAATTATATGTTTTTTTAGAGAAAAAAATACAAAATTTTTTAAGAGAAAAAATAAAATAAAATGTATGGTGTGAGATAATTTTGATAATTATAAATAAATAATATTTTCATAGATCTATTCAGAGCAATAATGTGTATTTTATATGTGGTGATTTTTTGAATTAAGTTTGTTGTTTTTTTCAATAAAGTTTGTTGTTTTTTGGTTGATATTTTATCATATTTTGTTGTTTTTGTCGATATTTTGTCTTGGTTTGTTGTTTTTTGATATTTTATCATATTTTATATAATTGTATTTAAAATATCTTTTTAATAGTGTGTTAAAATTTTATAGAGATAAATTGTATATAAAATAATATATTTTATTTAAAAAAACTTAAACATATTAATGGTAAAAATCTACATAGAAATAATTTTTTTAATAGTTTAATTATTTATTTTAAATTAATGAAATTTAAAATAACAACAAGATTTTAAAATTATGATTAAGTTAGACATCAAATTAATATTAACC
>SNQJ01S0015129.1:38243-64566 GCA_010110895.2 Picea sitchensis | reverse complement strand
TTTTTTAAATAAATAATATAATTTATAATAAAACAATTTTTTTTAATTATTAATAATTGAATGTTAATAAAGTTTAAAATGTTATTTATATTTAATTATATGTAATTTGAATTGTTGCAAGGAAAAATGGTTATCCTTTTCACTAAGATTTAAATCTTATTTTGTAATATATTTATATTTAATGAACTTATTATTAATGAAAATTATTTATTTATGAGTTGCTAACCTAATTTTATAACTTACACTATATATCCATCACATATAATATATAAATTAATATATATTTTTAATATTATAAAATTTTACAAATAAATGTAACCAAAAAAATCTTTAAATTCTTTAATTTAATTTTGATTCTTTTGAATTAACAGAGTTCAAGTTTAAACCTAACTCTTTAATTTAGTTTAGATTTTATTTTATTTATGACAAAGCTTAATGTTAAATGTAACTCTATTCAATGTATAAAATGTATGGTGTGAATAAGTCAAGGAATACTATGGCATATTAACATGAATAAAATTACATGCTTTTTTAGGGAAAAATAAAAAATAAAATGTATAGTGTGGGATAATTTTGATAATCATAAACAAATAATATCTTATGAATAAAATTATATTTTTTTTTACGAGAAAAAAATATAATTTTTTTTAAGAGAAAAAATAAAATAAAATGTACGGTGTGAAATAATTATAAATAAATAATATTTTCATAGATCTATTCAGAGCAATAATGTGTATTTTTATATGGTGATTTTTTGAATTAAGTTTGTTGTTTTTTTTTTTCAATAAAGTTTGTTGTTTTTTGGTTGATATTTTATCATATTTTGTTGCTTTTGTTGATGTTTTGTCTTAGTTTGTTGTTTTTTGATATTTTATCATATTTTATATAATTGTATTTAAAATATCTTTTTAATAGTGTGTTAAAGTTTTATAGAGATAAATTGTATATAAAATAATATATTTTATTTAAAAAAATTCAATAAAAATCTACATAGAAAGAATCTTTTTAATAGTTTAATTAATTATTTTAAATTAATGAAATTTAAAATAACAACAATAATAATAATTTTAAAGTTATGATTAAATTAGACATCAAATTAATATTAACCATATAAAAAATTTACATAAAATACAATATGATTATAAATAATGTTTAACTATTTCTTTAGAAAAAATATAAATTTATTTTGTTTTTTTATAGCTTATTTTATATAATCTTTAGATTTTTCTATTTTCATGTTGAATAAAAAATTTGAATAAACATTTAACACTAGTTATCAAGATTTTTATAATATTATTATTTTTTAAATAAATGTTTTTATTAATATAAATAAGAAATATTATTTAAAGATATTAAAATAAAGTTTATATATGATGAAAATGTCTTTCATGACAAAGGTATATATTTTGTTAGTTTTTTTTTTTTTAAATAAATGTTTTTATCAATATAAATAAGAAATATTATTTAAAGATATTAAAATGAAGTTCATATACAATGACAATGTTTTTTGAATATGACAAGGGTATATATTTTGTTAAAGTTGTTTGGAATTTATGGAATTTGAATATTTGTGGGGAATCATCAATTATTTTGGTCGGTAAATGGATAAAATTACTATTTTGTTTAAATTGCATTTTTGAATGTATAAATGGATTTAACTAGCTCAAAAACCTTTAAAATACTCAGATTATATAAACTTAACCACTCAAATTTTACCAGAAAACAACAAAAAGATAGATCGTTTAGAATACACTATTCTTTCTTTCTAAAATAAGTTAAGCCGATCTCTTATAAATATCATTTTTAATAAATAACAAATTAAACTAATTTAACTAAAAACTTATTTAATTAAACTAATTTAACTGGAAACTTAAAACTTATTCTGGAAAAAGATCCTAGCCTATGGGATTGAATCAAAAGACACTTTCAAAGGCCATTTCTCACCTCACACCCTGCATGCGTAGAGTGTAGAGTCTCTCAATCACTCACTATACAAATGACATATATGATGGTGTGTTTAAGGCCATGGGAATTTTAAATTATCCCACCCAACAAAACATAAAAGTTGAAGGTTGTTCAAAACCTTGAAATATATTATGATAATGTGTGGTCAACCCTAAACTTCAATTAAGTGATATATATGTCCTAAGTTTTGGACATGGGACATGGACAAGGATAAGGGGAGTATGGCGACATAAAAAAATAAAGTATTATAAAAATTAAAATTTTAATATAGAATATAAGTTTTTTTTGGTTTGTGGATATGAATTTTTAATTAAATTAATATATTGGGTATTATATAAGTTAATTAAATTATTAGTTTTTTTTTAAAATTTTTTTTTTTATGAATAACATTGTCACAATTTAATAAGATTATTTGGGAGTTGGAATTTAAGATTTTTTTATCTATGGATATAGGTTATTCACCAAAACATCAAACTAGGGTATTCAATGAGGTGTTTATTTGATTAATTTTTTACTCCTTTCAACTGAATTGTTGTAATCTAACAATTCTATTGGGGGTTGGAACTGAAGACATTTTCTTTATGGATTTGAGTCCTTGAACACATCATTAGGCTTGAGTGTTTGACAATGTACTCATGTCATTAGTATTTTACCCATGCACATGTGGTTGTCGCAATATAGCAAGAATGCTTGGGGGTTTGAATTCAAGACTTTTCAGCAATAGATATTCCAAAACACTAGAGTAGGGTGTTCTATAAGGCACATGTGTCATTAATATTTCATTATTTTTTTCCAAGGAAAATCTTGTAAGATCCTCTCCTCTAGATGGAGGGTAACTCAATCACTACCCATAATAGCAATTGGTAACCCACCTCTTACATATGCCTCCACGTTGGAAACATGCTTATGTGGATGGTTCAAGTGATTTAACTAACCCTTGGAGCTCTTAATATTTTATTATTATGAACAATGTTATCACAATCTAACAACATTGTTTATGGGTTGGAACTCAAGCCCTTTTATCCATGTCTAAGGCCTTCAAGACCTTTTACCTATGGATATCAAATCTTCACCAAAACACTAGACATGGGTGTTAAACAAGAAACCCATGATGTTAATATTTTATTCTTGGATATGTCTCCTTAACCAAAACAAAAAACTTCAGAGTTCAATAAGGTACCTATGTCATTAATCTTTTTATTCCCGTGTACAAACTCACTTATATAAAAATACAGTGGTGGCTTGAATTAAAGACCTTTTAACTATGGACATGAGTCCTCAACCAAAACACCAAACCAGGGAGTTGGGAAAGGTACTCACATCATTAATCCTTTGATCATTTGTTAACATAGAAATTCTAGAACATAGAATTATAACACAACTCAATAAATGTAGTCATGATTAAACAACAGGTTCGAAAAACCTCATCTTCATGAATATTAATCCCCCTCCCTTGCAAAAACATGAAGAGATATAATATACAAATTGTTGTTGTGATTATCCTCATGAGAAAAGCATACTACATAAAAGTTTGACACTATGTAGAATTTTGACATGTAATACATATATAATATTTGTCAAGCTATTGGTATTGAATCAATAAATGCATATTTTTCTTGGAGAATTAAGACCACATGAACATTGATTCTAATAGTGGGCTTCCATAAGTCTTAGGCATGGTAGGTGTTGGGGAAGGAGGGATGAATCTTAATCTTAAAGGACAAAGGGATCATGGATGATTTTATGGGCTAAATTTCACTCATGGGCTAATTTTTCATGGTTTTTGCAAAAACAAGATTCGCTATTCTAAAAATTATTCGCCCAAATGATAAAGGATAAAATTATTTTACCTTAAAAATCGCCAAAATTTTATACAAACTATATTAAATCCTTAGAATTTTGAATATTTTTATAAAAATATCGCCAAACATTTATAGTTGGCATATGAAGGATTAGTAAGATACGCCAAAGTTTCTACATTTTAAAATAAATTTCCATACTTAAAATCATCCATGAAAGGAACATTAATTTGCATGGGACAATAATTTGCATGGGATATAATACACACCACAACTGAGACAAAAACCCTTACAACATATCGAGGTTTTAAATTGTTAATTAAACGATTTGTCACTAAGATTATTATCACTAAATACTCCTCATTTTATTGTAAAGACTTTGATGCCAAGGAATAATATGAAAGAACCATCTAAACCATGGAATGCTCAAATTGTAAGGCAAGTTGTCTCTATAATCCAGAGAACTTTCATAAGATATCCCTTATGTAAGGCGAGTTGTCTCTCCATTCTAAAGTAGCCCTTCTGCCAAATGAAGAAGTCAATCTAAAAAAAGGTCCCTATCCACACACATATATAGGTTAGGATTAGTTGTACTTTACTCGAAACCGTAAAGCCCATTGCTTTCAACTAAAACTTTATGTGGAAGCACCACATTGTGTTATTGCTTTCTAGGTCAGATGAAATCTGATATGATGTAAAATTGACCAAATTCATCACGTTAGCATTACATAAGTGACTAACTAAATACTTCGCATGCTCTCATTAGTTTRGGCATATGTAATTGTGACATCTCATGGTTGCTTTAACTTATTAAATAAGTGGAAGAAGAGCCACGAGAAATCTAACTACCATCTTTATATTAATATGGAGGCATATTTGAAAATAATGAAATATCATTATTACATTAGAATAACTTGAACTCCAAGTAGTTTTACAATTTATTAAAATGTAAGTATGAAGAGAAGAAATTGATGTTTATTCAATTTTATTTTAAAGAAAGATAAAATATTTATTTGATAGTGAAGTAGTTTTTTACTTTTTTAAGGTTCAATAAATCAAATTTGATTTCAATTGGGTTAATCAAGAATCGTATTGATTTATGATTATTCGTATTCATGTTTAGTTTATAAAAATTAAAATGATGATGGATTATCTATGCTATTTTTTTTTTAATCGGGATATGACACCATGCATTATGAGTAGGAAGTTGCTAACACCCTTTCTTGGTATACATAATCTCATGAATCTAATAACCCACGACATCATGTGAGATTAAACATCGAGAAAGGCACCATAATTGGCCTCCTATACGTTGCCTTTGATTCCCTAACCATGGTCCTTATCATTTATGAGGTTGAGAAGCCTTTTGATCTTTAACAAGGTATACACGATGAATGAGACCCCACAAGCGTAAATCCATCTTAAACCCAGATCTATTAAACATCAAGAATGATAAAATTTCTTAAGGTGTAATTTTTTTTGTCATTTAATTCCATGTCATGTATTAATTCCTTCATATCAAATGATAAAATAAATTACACCTTAAGAAATTTAATCCATCTCAGTGCTCTAGGTGTTTGATAGATACAGGTTTAAGAGGAATTTATGTTGGTTTAATTTTTTAGATATTATCATGTACATATGTAATTGTTTATTTTTTATTTAATTTTTGTTGTTGTCATGTAACATAACATTACATGACAACATGTCCTTGATACTGGGCTGTAGAGCACCTCGCTACTCTCGATGTAATTATACCAATCCAAATTCAACTTATTGAAAGATGGAAACCACCCTTCAAAGTCTGAGACAATCTACCACCTCATGTTAGCATGATCCTGATTACAACATAGCATAGTGTTATATTTGTATATTCTAGTCAGCATTGTTATTTTATGTTCTCCTTGTAGTTGCTACTTTCCTTATAGCTATTGTTTTTTATGATATAGTCTTATGGCCTTTTATGATTTCAGATCATTAATGCTTTAGTTGATAAGAGTTTTTTAGAATATTTACTCATGGAGGTTGCTTTAATTAACCAATTGTTTTCTGTATAAAATGTCTTAGATCTCTAACTATGATAATATTAATCCTTCAAGAAAAAATTTGATTCAAAATAAAATAAAAAAATGCAACAAGTTATCAAGACAAACATTTTTGTATTGTTTTGGGATGGGTCTCCATGCTTGAGAATGTTGTGATCGTAGTTGGATTTTATAGAGGATCATTACCTTAGTCATAAATGCATCAAGTCATTAAGACAAATACATTTTGGAGTGATGGTCTAAAGGATTGCGATCTTTTGAGCCCTTCAAAAAGTTATTGCTTAGTCTCATTGCACTGAATTCAACTCAATTGACCTATTAGGTTATGGCCTTTCAGTGATAAGGTGGGGGGATCATGATTGGTTCCCCATTGCCCAACAAAATTATTGTTTTGTGATGGGTCTTCATGCCCGAGAATGTTGTGATAGTAGTTATATTTTATAGAGGGTATTTAACTTACCTAAATTCATCAATCCATTAAGACAAATATATTTTAGAGTGATGATCTAAAGGATTGTGATATTTCAAGTCCTTCATAAAGTTATTTCCTAGTCCCACCACATTGAATTCAACCCAATTGACCTATTAGGTTATGGCCTTTTAGTCATAAGGTGGGTGGGATCATGATTTGTTCCCCATCACAAAAAAAAATCTAACTCTGATGGAGACTATGACTCAAGAGATAGGGGTGATGCCCAAGACCCCCCGAAAATCTCTCCCCAAGGTGATCATGAGGTAATGTTTCTCCTCTTAATATTGATTTTTCTTATTCTAAATATGATAGTTTATGGAAGAAGTTTCATGAGGGATTTGTCTCGTGGCACTTTGTTAGGAGGATGCCTCCAAATAATCCTTTAAGTGCAGATGGGAAGTGTGGGATTTGCAAGGCTAGCACTCCTTCCATACATGTAGCCTAATCAAGGATTTATTTTTGTTATAGTTTAATGAACCTACCCATGTGATGGAGATTCCGAGAAGAGTACCTTATTAAAATACCTTATCAACATTGTTTAGGATTTGGAACTCAAGATCTTTTATATATGGATATCGATCATTAACCAAAACATAAAACTAGGGTATTCATTGAAGTGCCCATATGATTATTTTTTTATTCCTTTAAACATAATTGTTGCAATCCAACAACACTGTTTAAGGGTTGGAACTCAAGACCTTTTCCCTATGGATTTGAGTCCTTAACCAAAACAATAGGCTTGAGTGTTTGAGAAGGTACCCATGTCATCAATATTTTACCCATGCGCATGTGGTTTTCAAAATATAGCAAGAATGCTTGAGGGGTTGAACTCAATACTTTTCAGTTGTGGATATTCCAAAACCCCAGACTAGGGTGTTCCATAAGGCACATGTATCATTAATATTTTATTATTTGTTTTCAAGGAAAATCTTTTAGGATCCTCTCTTGTTTCCTAAAATATTTGGATGGAGGATGGTTCAATCACTACCCACAATAGAAACTTGTAACCCACCTCTTACATATGGCCTCCATATTGGAAACATGCCTTGAGTGGATGGTTCAAGAGATTGAGCTCACCCTCGGGGCTCTTAATATTTTATTATTATGAACAATGCTATCGCAATCTAACAACACTACTTATGGGTTGGAACTAAATCCCTTTTATCCATACATAAGAGTCCTTAAACAAAATCAGTCCAAAGTGTTTGACAAGGTACCCACGTCATTAATATTTTATTCCCGTGGATGAAGGTTTTGTGATCTTACAAGACCACTTAAGGTTGGAACTCAATACATATTACATGTTGATAGAAGTCCTTAACAAAAAACATCAAACTGAGGTGTTCGATGATGTACCTGCCTCATTACTCTTATTCATGTGAATATAGCTATCGTGATATAGCAATACCACTTGGGGTTTGGAACTCAAGATATTTTACCTATGGATATGAGTCCATAAACAAAGCACTAGAATAAGGCGTTTAAAAAAGTGTCCACATCATTAATCTTTTATGCCCGTGAACATAGTTTTTGTGAGCCAACAAATTTGTATGGGGTTCGAACTCAAGACCTTCTACTTGTGGATATGTGTCCTTAACCAAAATACTAGGTTGAGGTATTCTACAAGATACATAGCCATTAATCGTTTATTTCCATGAACAAAGTTTTCATGAACTAGCAAGATTGTTTGGGGGTTGGAACTCAATACCTTTTACTTGTTGATATGAGTCCTTAACTAAAACACTAAGTCGAGGCATTCAACAATATACATCATTAATATTTATCCATGTGAATGGAGTTTTCATGATCTAGCAAGATCACTTGGGGATTGGAATTCAATAAGTTTTACCCGTGGATATCTGAAACCTTCACTAAAACACTATACGAGGGTGTTTAACAAGGAACCCACACCATCAATCTTTTATCCTTTGATGTGACTCCTTAACCCAAACACAAAACTAGAGTGTTCAATAAGGTACCTATGCCATTAATCTTTTATTATCATGTATAACTCATTTCTTTATATAAAAAGGAGTGGTAGTTGGAATTAAAGGCCTTTTAACCATGGATATGAGTCCTCAACCAAAACACAAAACCATGGAGTTGGGAGAGGTACTCAGATCATTAATCTTTTGATCCTATTAACATAGAGATTCTAGAACATATAATTATAATACAAATCAATAAAAGTACCAGTGATCAAATAGTAGGTACGAAAAACCTTGTCTTCATGAATATTAAGCCCTCCTCCCCCTGCAAAAAAACATGAAGAGACATAAGATGCAAATTGTTGTTGTGATTATCCTCATGAGAAAAGAATACTACGAAGAATTTTGACACTATGTAGAATCTTGACATGCATTACATAGATAATATTTGTATGCTATTGATATTGAATAAATGAATGAACATTTCTCTTCGAGAATCAATACTACATGGACATCGATTCTAATAGTGGGCCTCCTTAGGCCTCATGTATGGTAGGTGTTGGGGGGAGGAGGGAAGATTCTTGATCTTGAAGGACAAAGGGACATTAATTTGCATGAGTTATAGGACACACCACAAACAATAAGGTAAAGATTCTTGCAACTTACCAAGATCTTAAATTGCTAATTGAATACTCTGTCACCGAGATTGTTATCACTAAAAACTCCTTGTTTTATTGTGAGGAATTTCATGCTAAAAAAGAACCATCTAAACCATGAGATGCTCAAATTGTAAAATGAGTTACCTCCCTAATCTAGAGCTTCCATGGAATATCTTTTTCTAAGGCAAGCTCTCTTTCAATAATGAAGTAGACCTTCTGGTAATGAAGGGCTCAATCTCAAAGAAGGTTCCTTTCCAATCATTCATATATATATATATATAAATAAGGGTTATTTTTTTTTTCCAAAAGAAAATTTCACATTATATTAAAAATAATATAATCTTTTTACATAAGTCTTTTCTGTGCTGACGTGGCATAAAGTCCACTCTGTCCAGTCATGAAAACATAGAGAAAAGTCCTATAAAGAGTCTAAGGACCAAAAAGCTGGCTAGTCTATAATCTTCGACACATAGGTAAAATAGTCTAGAAGTCCTTCAAAAAGATCCTCGCTCCAAGAAGAGAAAAACTGAAAAAAACTAGAGCTTGTCTAATAAAAGTCCTATAGACAATTGAGACAACAAATAAAAAACTACATATTTATGAACTGAGTTGGGCCCTCATGGCCATCCATCCAAAGGTTGTATGCTATTCTCCCTCGATAGCTATGGAGGGCCTTTTTTTGATTGGCAATCCACTTGTTTGTTCACCTCCCTATATATGTGTGCAAAAGTGATAGAACTAAAAAGAAGACAAGTTTCTTCTATTCTTTCCTTCCACGCATCCAGATTTGCCACCCTAAGAACACTTTTCCTGTTAAGCCAATCTATGACTATCTTGGAGTGTGTATATACTTTATTAGTTATACTTTATTCGAAACCGTGTGTGTATATATAGATGGATTATTTATACTTTATTCGAAACCGTAAAGCCCATAGCCCATTGCTTTCAACTAAAACTTTTATGTTATGGTATTGCTTTCTAGGTCAAAGTGAATTCTCATATAATGCAAATTGAATTGATAGGTCATTATTTTAACCACATATCAATTTGTTTGATATTGTTATCATCGCATAAGTGGACTAACTAAATACTTCACATGATCATTACTTTAGGCATGTGTACCTGTAACATGTCATGGTTGCTTTAACTTATTAAATAACTGGAATAATAACCACAAGAGATCTAACTACCACTTCCTTTACTTCCTTTATATTATTATGGAGGTATATTTGAAAATAATGACATATCATTATTACATTAACATAAAATGAACTCCAAGTAGTTTGACTATTTATTACAATGTAAGTTTTATTTTTTACTTGGAAAAGTAGAAATTAATGTTTATTCAATTTTATTTTAAAAAAGATAAAATAATTATTTGGTATGACTGTATATTTATTTATGATTATTTGTGTTTATACATTTATGTTTAGTTCATAAAAGTTAAAATGATGATGAAACTTCTATGCTAATTTAATGAGGAATGAGGTAGGTGTTACGAGGGAAAAACTCACTATGTCCAAGGGTAAACCACAACAGACAGGTATGACTACAGAAATCAACTCAATTCCAACATATGCTATATAAACTAATGTGCAAGATAAGAAAGAGGCCTACCTCTATCCAACGTTTGATGATGTTCCACCGTTGAGCACTTCGACCCAAAGCTTTATACCTGCAATAAGTTCTTAACGGACGAGTGAAGCAAGTATATAGCGATGATATAAAGGGGTTAGCACATCAGATAACATAATCCATTAATAAACATTACAAACATTCCCATGGATAATAATTATATATTTTCAATATACCAATAGGACGGGAAATGAGTATTTCTATTAATAATTGATCAGCAGAAGTGACAACATTACAAACTTCCGTGTCGGCACGGTTCGAAACCAAGGAACCAAGTTCCTTCCAATTGGTCCTCCACCACTTCAATCCTCCACCAAAGGCAAGCTCATAGGAGAGAGACAATGAGGTTCTCTCAACAATAGGGAAAGAGCTTGGGGGCTGAACACTGTGTTCAAACTTGAGGGACAAAGGGATGCAGACTCAATATGAAGTAATTTCTCTAGAGTAACTTTGCTCTCAAAGTTGAATGCTTTCTCCTCTTTTCCATAGCTCAGAATTGTGCTTTTATAGCTTTCAGAATGCAACCAAAGGGCCGAGTCGGAACATTTCCAGTATATGGAAGGCCAAGGATCAGAGATCTCCTATCGTGACATGGAAACCCGACTTCATTTTTACATTTTTTGGCACAAATCTCGATGTACGCGGTTTGTAGTGGAGCAACCAATGTATATGCATCTTGTATAGCAGATAGGGAGTGTATATGTGGAAAAATGTATATTTTGGGCTCTGGATTCATCAAAAAAGGGATGACAAGTCTACATAGGGAAATGGAAAAAGGCCCTCTGTGCAAGATAGAAATGGTGAGGCAAATCTTGCTATAACAGATGCCCCCTAATGTGTGAGATCAGAGGAGTATCTGCGATGGCCGAAATACATTATAAATAACCCAAAAGTGGAGTGGTAGAGAACCAGCTGGACGAACTTGATTACTCATTACATTCTATACTGACTTTGCATACATGGCTGCGAGAAATACAATGCAGATCCATGTGGAAAATATACCAAACAAGTGTTCATGGCCATGAATAGGCAAATACAAGTGCGGTTTTATGCCAAAAGATGCCATAGTCACGAACAAGGCCCAGTGAAACTAGTCTCAAAATCAATCTGAAGATATCTGTATACCATGGAGTACAATCTGATCTCCCATGATCACTGAAGTCGAATAGGTGCTGGTCCAATGAAAGGGAAGCAACAACTCAGGAAAGCTGCGGCCATGTAGTGATGTCTTCAAGTCTTCTACATATCCGCCAAGGGTGCAAGTCTACATCATGTGAATAAAGGATTTGAGGTCGAACATAATGAGAATTCCTTTGATTACCGATCATTGAGGTATACCATTAACAAACGCGAGAAAACCTACCAATAATGAAAGTAGGTATCAAGGCACTGAGTACATTCCTACAAGTGTGAATAAAGGAGTCGGTGTCGAACACTTGATAAATCCATTGATTAGGAGACATTGATGTATTCCCATCTGTCAACGGTGAGAGATCCTGACACTAATGACTGCAAGCCTCAAGATACTCATAAAACTCTAGGTCTCGTATCCAGAATAAATGAGATGAAGTCGATGGAAAGAGACCCGCTGAAAGGAGAGCATTAAGGCATCTCTCATCAGTCATCACCAGGAACAAAGTAGGAGCTTCATTATTTGGTGGAGATTGGATGAAGAACATGTTCACGAACCAATGACCCTGTGCGTCTTTCGCGTGTACCAAATGCAAGCGATATACGAAAAAGACCCTCTGAATAACAGCCAATGATGAAAACTGTTGACAAAGGTGAGGATACCACCAATAAGGCTCATGACATCCAAGATACTGCACGAATCCCAAAGTGTGAATAGATGTCTTGTCGTTGAACACAAGGGAAACCACCCAGTCAATGGCCAATGATGATATGTCGATTTCCGGGTTCAAGGTGACCTACCGATGATGAAAGTAGGGACATGGTGCATGATAAGACCATAGTATCATGTGATTATGAGACAAACTGAGGGTATGGACAACATGAAAAGTCAAGATTTTCGAGGAGTGGCTGACACAGTTTGATAGACTTCCTTTGAACAAGAGCGCAACATAGACTTAATGATGTGACTATTATATGCAGGAGGAATCAATAACGTTCTCTATAGGGACTGGAAGAGTAACCAGCCGTCAGAGAAAACTCTGTAACGAGATCAACTTCCTAAGGCCATGCTAAACCAAAAATTATGATGACACAAGGACTCAATAACTTTGTGCTTTGTTCAAAGGTGAAACGACTGTTGTCGATTATAATGTAGTACTCCGTTCCTGTCCGTCTTTTTTTTTTTCATAACAAATGAATGCTATGATACAGAGGAGGAAATGAGTGTCACAAGTAAGAAAAACTAGTTCCAGCAGTGGAACGTACCTATGCTTAATGCAAGGAAATGCATGCGGGAGATGGACACTCGGGGTGATGTTCCCTCCAGGGTATAGGGTGTCAAATTGCGAAGGGTATAAACAAGGGTCTACTTGGTTGAGGATGCAAAAACTGCTTAGGCAACGGTTTATAACGTAAAGTGAGAACTGGCTAAAGGCTCAATATTTCAAGCGAGGGCATGAGATGCAATCACAACTTAACGCCAATAAATAAATAAATATCCTTTTTTATGTCTTTTAGTCTACTTGGTGTGAAAAAGGGGCAAACTTGTGCCAAATAGACGTCTTTTCGAATCCAATTTACGAGTGTGAAAAAGACAAGTTCACTCGGCAATGTTTTCTATTTTTGATAACGAGTTGGAAAAGAGCTTAACTAAGACTCATGACCTTTCAAATCCAATTTAAAGAGTGTGAAAGGGACAAATAACTTGACAATGTTTTCAATTTTTAGACGAGTTGGAAAAGAGCTTAAATAAGACTCGTGACCTTTCAAATCCAATTTAACGAGTGTGAAAGGGACAAATCACTCGACAATCTTTTCGGTTTTTAGACGATTCAAAAAAGAGCTTAACTAAGGCTCGTTTTTGGGAGTCCGCGGGGAATGAGGTCACATGTGCATGAATGAGAGATGAGGCTCATCATAAGGTCATGTATTGAATTATAATGGACTCCTGGTCCTAAGGAAAAACTTGGCATGGGCACCAAATGACAAAGAGGATCTAACTAGGGCGCCCATGTTTGGTAAGTCTCTACCATTTATTAGCGACACTATTTGTAGCATATGGGAGGTTCTGTGTCGTAACAAATGGGTTCGTTCCTAAGGCGTAAAAAGCGGTAGTCGAAGGATAATGCAAAATGCATAATGGAGTGGATACCTATCCTATATGCTAGGTTATGAAAATACCTACTCGAGGGGATGAACAATCAATCATGATGTGGAAATCCGCAAGAAAACTGAGTCAAAACTACAACAAACCAGCTCAAAACCACTCTTCAATTAGTCCATTAGGTTAAAAAATAACATGAAACTATATAAAGTGGGTAAGAATAGCTTATAAATAGTAATAAAATAAAAAAATTACTGTATCATTTTGATTTTTACCCAAATAGTGCAATTTGGACCAAAAATACCTCCAAGATTCAAACGACGATTGCGGGAGCATCAAGCAACGAAATCATGAACCGTCTGGACCAGGTAACTCTTCATCTCTTCCTCTTCAAATTCAATGGATTACATTTTTGAATTAGGTTTCCATTTTTTAGTTTTTGAGGGCGTAAATTAGGATTTTTGGTATACATGGGTTTCCTTTTATAGGTTGTGTGTACGACTAGGTATATGCCCCTATGTGAACCACAGGGAGAATGTATTGAGACCTACACAAGTAAAGCCGCGTATAGGTACACAAATGGCAAAAAAGAAGGGTTCTAACTCAAAAAATGATTTGTTTTTTGTAGGATGGTCTTGGAATGGAGTGAGTGGGAGCATGAGGAGGTAGATACAACTGTGGATTGAGATCCAGTGGCTCAAGCGGATCTAAAAATATGTGTCTTGTACAAAATTTGGGCTCTCAAAGGAATGAGGGCCCAAGTGAGGTTGTTGGAGATGTTGGTGGGTTACTGGAACCCTGATAGCAAGAGATTTATCCTTGATGGACAACCATTGAGGATCAAAGTAGAGGAAATCTACTTCTTGAATGGTCTATCACGCCGAGGGGAGGTTGTGAACCTCAAGTCACGTGAAGCAGGGAGTGGGATGAAGATCAAGGAGTATATCGATTCCCAATGTGTAGCAGGGACTCCCAAGGTGGGAAGTGAAGTCCCCATCCAAGCAATAAGGAACCTCAGTTTGAAGATCATTGTGCTCGTGCTTACCAGGATCATAGGTTCGACCTCGCTGCATCAAGCATCGAGACCGCTTATGTTTTACGCAATAGAGTGTGCTAGGCCTACTGTCTATGATTGGTGTACCTCACTACTCGCCAATATGAAAGGTCAACTGACAGAGTGCAAGCAAGAAAGTAAGCGAAACTTCGGGTTTGCCTCTATTCTTTGCAGTTTCTTTTTCGAGCGGGTTCCAGGCCTGGGACCTAGAGTGGAGATCCTTCCTAGAGAACCACGCGATCCAACCATGACGCGGTGGATCAAGGTCATGAGACGACAGGCGGGAGGTAGGGTATCGACTCCCTACAATGATGATTTTTTCTTCTGGTGGCAGCGACAAATCATTGCTCTGGACGACTATCCCTATGCGTGGATCGATTTCAGAGGATATCTTGATATGCCACTTCCATTAGGGGCCACCTATGGTGATATAGATAACAAGTTTTTAAATATTTCATTTTTTTATTTATTTAGGGAACAAAAATATTTTTGAATGGTGTTTAAATATTAACTAGATACATGTGTAATCGCAAACGTGGGTCCACAACAACCAGAGGGATTCCTTCGACATTGACGAAGGAACCGGGGAGATGAGGTGGCGTGAGTAGAGGCGAAGAAAGTCCTCTAGAATGTCCAGGGTAACTTGTCTCGTTTGACACAAAGGATTCCTATGGTTCAGGTAGAGGATATACCTGAAGCCATGTAGAGACAGGTGGTTGGTGTACCTAGAGCATGGGTATGAATCTTCCGACGTCTCACAAACGCCGTGGTTTTCTACCATGATACACATCCGGTGCCAGAGGCATAGGTGTTGTGGGATATGTATATCGGTTGTATATGTGCATTAAGGGTTTTAGCCCCAATTTTGTAATACAAACACAATATTTTGAAATATATAAAACAAGATCTTTGGCTTTACTTATATCTTACAATGTGTACATTGATTTAATGGTTTTCTTTGCTTTATTAATGTGACAAATGCCAATATAAAACATAATTAGCGTAGGCATCAGATACATGATTAGAACTCCTAGGAATGTGATAATATGTAATAAAATCAAATTGTCGTTCTAAAAGACGTACCCGTAGGAATCGACGGAGTAAAGTAGGATCACGCACACGGTAACGACCGTTCAACTGACATACTACTAACTGGGAATCCAGGAGAACTTCTAAAGAGTGAATACCATGTGAGATAACATCGCGCAAAAGTTCTACGACGATGCTATATTCAGCCACGTTTTTCATGGATGGCCATAGGTATATGCCACCTGAAGACACCAGCAGACCCTCGGGTGAGTAAACTACCCAAGCGACGGAAGCTAAGTTCTGTGTATGACGACTGGCTATGTCTGCGAATCCTAGGTAGACTGAAGACTCCGTTGACATCTGTCAACAAAGGGAAAACTTGATAAGCAAGCCAAAGACAAAAGAAAAGGAAAAAAGAGATGTATATACACTAAATTTACATTAGTATACAAAGAGTTCCACTCAAGCCTAGGGCTCAAGCATAGTACTTTTTCAAGTAGAGCCCATTTCTGGGCTCGACCAATTTATTCCCTTCATAATATTCTAACTCGTAGGCTCCTTTTTTCAGAACACGTCGCACGATGTAAGGACCGCGCCACATGGGTTTAAACTTGCCTGCCCGTAGTGGTTCTTTGGCTTGGTCGTACAAGAGGACCAAGTCACCCTCAACATATAACCGGGGATAGACAGACTTGTCGTACTAGACCTTGACACGTTTCTTGTTTGCCTCGATAGCCGTAAAGGCGTCCCGACGTTGCTCGCCAAGACTCTCTAGGTGCACAAGGCGTCACTCTAAATCTGAAGTGTTAGGTAGGAGCTCAACTGCCAACTTGAGAGAAGGGATTTCACATTCAACAGGAAGGATCGACTCCACACCATGCACTAACTGAAAAGGGGAAAAATCGATGGCAGTCTTAACCAAGGTTCGGTATGCCCAAAGCACGGGATATAGCATGATGTGCCAATTGGAATTACTCCAACTGACAATTTTTTGCAAAATGGTCTTGAGAGACTTGTTGACGACCTCTACTTGCCCATTTGCCTGGGGGTAATAAGGGAATGAATGACCGTGTCTAAACCCCAACTTAGATGCTAGTTCTACCATCATTTCAATCTGAAAGTGATTGCCATGATCAGTGACAATCTCACTCGGGATACCGAACCAGGTGATAATTTGGTTGAACACAAAGAAGGCTACAGTCTTCCCATCGAATTTTATGGTAGGCATGGCCTCGTCCCACTTAGTAAAGTAGTCGACAACCACGATGATATGTTGATTCCCCCCAAGTGAAGTTGGGTTGGAATCGACAAAATCTACCCCCCACTTGGTGAAGGGACCGACGATAATGACTGGGTGAAGAGGGGTTGGATGTGAGTGCATTTTTCGTGTGAACACCTGGCACGGGTGACAATTTTTAACCACTTTGATACAATCTTTAAATATCATAGTCCAAAAATAACCGGCTCGCAGGATTTTTTGGGCTGTCACAAGCCTGGATAGGTGACCACCACAAGCCCCTTTGTGGAAATCGTTTAGGACTGACTCGGCTTCCTCGTGAGTTAATCAACGACACAAGATATTATCTACTCCTCGGTGATATAAAGTGTCACCGACGATGGTATACTTTTTGTCTTGATATCTAACACGCCTTCGATCATCTCACGAGAGATGTCGAGCAAACTTCAAGGTTTGAAGATATAAAACGATGTCTCCATACCAGGGGTCGAACGATGAGACAAGGAAATTGTGTTCATCTGCAAACAAATCAACATGGATAACATTCTCATCTAGTTGTGGAAAATCAAATATTAACTCTGCAAAAACTAGTGATTTCTTGGACTTTGCTGAAGCAAAGTCGAGATCAAATTCTTGTAAGATGACAATCCATTTATTATATTTCCCCCCTATAATACGCTTGGTAAGGATGTATTGAAATGGATTGACATCAACAACCACCGTAGTCTTTAAAAGCACTATATAGTGACGTAAACGTTGGACTGCATGAACGACAACCGAAGCTAGCTTTTCAACATGAGAGTAATTAAGCTCAGGGCCGACTAGGTTTCGACTAATATAGTAGATGATGTTCTCATGGAGCTCATCATCCTCATGAAATAGAACCATACCAATTGTCTCTGCAGACGTGGCAATATACAACAAGTAATCTCTACTGTAATCATGGGATTTTAGCAGAGGGGACGATACCAAGGCTTTCTTCAAAGCATCGAAAGACTCCTAGGCTCACTCATCCCAGATAAAAGGTGTGTCTTTCTTCAAGAGGCGCATGAAACCCTTAGTGATATTGGCATAATTCACTATGAAATGACGTAGAAAGTTATCTTTCCCCTGTAAACCTTGAAGTTGTCTAATCGTGTGCGGGGGAGGCAACTGAAGTATTGCCTCAACCTTAAGAGGATCTACCATGATCTCGGTCTCGGAAAGTAAAAATACTAAGAGATGGCCAACCTTAAAGCAAAAGATGAATTTGTGAGGATTTAACCAAATTCTATAGTAACGAAATCTTTCAAAAACTAGCCGAAGGTGTATAACATGATCCACTGTCTTGTGAGAGTGAGCAGCGAGATCACCAAGGCAGGCTTCGAATATGTGCTTGAGATCATGAAAAGAGAAAGTCATGGCACATTGGAAGGTTGCTCCGGCGTTTTTAAGGCCGAAAGACATATTCCGGTATGCGAAAGTACCCCAAGGACATATAAATTCTGTCTTGTGTCTATCCTCAGGTTTGATCTGGATTTGGTTATATCTTGAAAATCCGTCCATAAAAAAAATATCTCGCTTCTTTCACACTCATCGAGAATATGATCAATGAAAGGCATGGGGAAGTTATCTTTAGGACAAGCCTTGTTTAGGTCACGAAATTCCATACACACATGGATGGTTCATTTCTTTTTGTTCACAGGAACGGGGTTGGATACCCATTCGGTCAAGGGAACTGGGTAGATGAAGCCAACATTAAGTAGCTTCTCCACCTCTGCCTTAATAGCAGGGGCCTTCCTAGGATTTATAGCTCTAAGATGTTGTCAAATAGGTTTAGCATCCGGATAAGTCCTAATCTCATGTTCAACAATATGGGGGTCGATCCCTGGCATCTCTTCGTATGACCAAGCAAATACATCTCTAAATTCTTCAAAGAGTTTGGTGTAGATCAGAATTTCTTCTGGCAAACAACCTGCACCTATATTTAAATTCTCAATCTTGCCAAGGGTAGGAGAGATATCGATCGAGACGGTAGGAGAAATACTCGCCATATTTCCTTCGGCATAAATACCGTGCGTATCAAGTGGAACTATGACGTGACCGACAATCTCACTCAAGGTAGACCGGAAGTCATCTTGCTCGATTCTTTCGAGACTTGGGAGAAAATAAGATCGATGATGCATATCATCCCAAGGTCTCTCAGAACCATTCATGGCTTTAAGGATGGCTTCATCCGAAGGCAAAATCTCATCTAGGAAATCATGCGAGAAGGATAACGAGGTGGCCCATACAGGCTTGTGAATAGGATCCTCCTCGTCCGTCAGTGAGGTAATAGGATCAGGGTCGGCAAAAGAGTCGAGAACAACTTGATACACAATCTCTGCTGCCGATAGTGGCATAGCCATGCCAACATGTAACTGTCCTTCACTCGACAAAGTCAGAGAAGGTAGGGTCCATGGATCACTAAAATAGGAAGTGCGGAAAGGAATGGACCTCCCTATTGAAACAAGCCTACTAGACATGGCGTAAACGTGGTGAATCGGTGCCAAGAAATCGAAGGTACCCATGAGGGGATAATACATTCTGACGTCGATATTCTCAGTTGCCGGCTGAGAATTATCGATCACAAGGATCGACGGTCCAACATATGCGTTAGGACTAGAGTATGCAAAGGATAACTGGTCTATAGTCACGATCTCCCCTTGATGAGGAAAACAAAGTATACAGAAAACAAACGATATGACAATGACCATAGCATAGGTCCAATCGCGACCTAGTAACAAGTTATAATCAAGAGATGCATCAACTACCTCTACTTCCACCTCTACTGTCTTTCCACCTAACTAGACCAGAAAGGTAGGGAGAATACCATGAGGGCGGAAGGAATGACTGTCAAATGAAATCAACATGTTCAACGACTTGGAAAGGGCCAGGGAACCAAGAGATTTCCAATAGACCAGGGACATCACGTAGGTGGCAACGCCTTCATCAACGACTGCTCGTTTGATAATATACTTGGAATACTCCACATGGATTTGGAAAGCCACATGTAGGGTAAGCGAGGCTTCACATCCATGACATCAAACTTGATGAGTTTCGAGCCACTAGGCTCTAGAGCTCCTAAGGCAGAGAGTAAGGCATTCCTCTGTGATGGACACGTCTGGAGTACTTCCAAAGCCGACATCACACAAGGTGTTTGGCCCATATCCTCAATAATAGAGTAGTTCCGGGAGGCTCTAGCATTAGGGTTATGAGTAGAGCACTTGAGTACTCCTTTCAGAATACGAGGCAGTGGCTTTGGTTTCTCAATCTGTAGGTTCATCTCCAGAGGGGGAGGAGGAGCTTCTAGACCGATACTAGATTTTGAAGAGCTATAATCTTGAGAACGGGTGGCTATATCAATTTTTGTGTCGACCATATTGATATAAACACTATCGCCATCTTGCGATGGTGGGTTTTGACTTCCATTGGGCACATTTTCAACATTCAAAGAGCTCGAGGCTAAGTGTTGGTTGTGTGGGATTGGATTTGTCAGCATAGCGGGCAGTAGATTTAAAAGCCTCGCAACTTCCGCGAGTTTGGGGCATAAATGTGTAAGGTGATCATCGATACAAAGTTTACAAGGAAACTTCACCTTATGTTTCTCTTTCTTGCCCTCTCCATCATTATCATTTTGCTTCCCATTATTATCTTTTTCCTTGGGTTTGTTACCATTTTTCCCACCCTTACAATTGTTTCTACCTTTCCTTTTATTCCCATCTGGTTGCTGGTCACCATTTGGGTTTTTCGATGATTGCACATAATTTACATTCGCCGACTGGGTGGGTTTGGAGGATCCTGATGAAGCTGATCCTCCGACAGACTTCGTTGCCAAGTCTGCGGGCTTTACACTGGCGGACCCTACAATTCCATCGTCACGAGGTCTGGGTTTTTTCCTAGGATCGTAATTTGACTGTGGTGCTTCTGGAAGAAGGTGATATAACATCCTAGACTAAGCATATATTAAATCTAATTGCTGGGCTCTAAAGATAGCTTCTTCCTCGTTGGAGACCCCAGAAGTAGCAACGTCCTTCGAGATAGGAGGGTGCAAAGACTTTAGGAACCATTCTAGAAGAAAGGTCGAGGGTATAGGTGTCTTAATCAACCGCCTCCATCTACGCCACTCCTGGATATGATCCGAGATATGAGTGGTGGTGTCCTGGCGTAAAGTTGACAAAAGTTTGAGGCCATCATCATAATGAATGGGCAAATGAAAGTGGTTGATAAAGTCCACCACCAAATGATTAAATGATCCATATGTCCCCCTGGGTAGCTCAATATACCATAGCAAAGAAACTCCAATGAGAGTGCATTGAAACAATCGTAATCTAATTGAATCATTGTTCAGGGAATTTGATGAGCACCAAAGGTGAAAGGTAGTGACGTGTTCACCAGGTTCCTCTCCATTCTTACCCTCAAACTTTGGAATGTATAAAGGAAGTTTGGTGGGGATGGGGGGCCATGTGGGATCATGATGCACCAGGTCATTCATTAACTTAGCCAAGTCTGGAAAATTGAGCGTGGCCATAAAAGGAAGATGAGGTTGCGACATCTGGCCCCATCCTCCCGTGAAAGATTGTGTGTTGGGAACTGTATTCCATCCAGGATTCTGGTAAGTACCAAATCCCTGTCTAGAATTATAAGGCCCTCCTCCTAGATGATTCATATAAGGTGGGTTGGGCATCATTCCAGTAGGAATGTTCTGATAAGGACTGTGAAAATTGCCCCCAGCCGTATTAGATCCAGGCTAGGGGTTATGAAAACTGCCCCCAACCATATTGGATCAAGGTTTGGGGTTTCCCAAAGTGTAATACTGACCTCCTCCCAGTGGGAACCCGGAGGATTGAAGTGGATTCATCATGCCAAAAGTATTGGTCGGAATCGACACCAATGGGGTAGGGATATAGGGCGGAACTTGTCTGCCAGCTGGGTTGTTCCATCTAGCCATAGAAGGATTAGACCCAGGGTTAAGAAGAGGGATGCTTCCTACATTAGGATTCGTTTGGGGAATATAAGAATGACCAAACAGGAAAGGAGTGTAAGGAGGTGTAGCCCCCAAGTCTAAAGCTAACGTTAGGGCCAACAGCTGGGATGGCAGTTAAAAACTGCGAAGTGAAGTTAGGCATACCATAAGCAAATGGACTAGAAGCCATAGGGATGGACTAGACATTGTAACTCGACGAGTGGCCAAGACCCCCAAAAGGGTTTAAGGTAAGAGATGAAGCATTAACTACAGGCCGAGCCATCGTACCAGTATAAGCCTCCGACACTGCAACTATAGCGATCGCAGGAGTCGAAGGGGTGCCATTAATTATAGTGGGTATGGGATTCAAATAACTCCCAGTGTTCTGAAGACTGGACTCAGTACTCATCCTTGTAGAACCACATGTCTGAAAGGTGGATGTATGTGTACCATGCATGATAACTCTACACATTTTAGAAGGCAAGAACTCGAAAACCGGTGGTAACTGTAACAATCGACGGGACCGACGAGGAAGCTGGTTCGACTCCACAACGACTTATGACTCTACAAAATAAAAATATATCCTAAGGCCAAATAGTAGTCAAAGAGCATACCAAAAATTCAGACAACCAATATGCATGCAAACGGGCTAAAGTGGCTCAGTGGCCTCCCTCGCTAAAGAAGGTATGTCTCGTCCAAGAGGGACTTGAGACTCCCTGCTAAAGTTTGGAGGTAACATAATTAGTTATAGGGGCCCTCGTGGGATTAACAACCAATCGGTCAGATCCCCCTGGAGAGGTAATCCTCCATAAAGGCTGTGTGCTATCCGACCCCTATCTGACCCAGGGTACAAGCAAAATAACCCCTACAAGTAACCTATGAGATACCTAAGTCAAGCAACTAATAAACCACTGTATAACCGATGCACATGCGAGCAGTCGTAAGTCCAAACCACCGTATGTTCAGGGTAGAAAATCCTGAAACCTTGAAAGCACCGCCTCTCACAGAGGTATGGGTACTAGCAAGATCCCCAAATACGAATAAATCCACATAAATATCTTTGACGCTAGGTGAGTATCCATGGGTTATCCCTTCAACTAACTTCGCGTGACCTCGTGATTAACTCCGGTGTGAGCGGAGCCTCCTGATCTTACCAATTATACAATGGAATTCTCAACTCTCTGTCTCAGACACATATGTTGATTTAATTGCCTTGGAGAAGTTTACTCACAAAAATCCTATTCCAAGGCACTAAATCCTAGACTAGTTTGTGCACCCTAAAAATAAAATCGTGACTAATCAATTTTAGTTTAAAGCGTAAATTTTATTGGCCGTGATTACTCAAAAGGGTATGGAAGCGAATCTCATGATGTTATGACTCTGGAAGAAAATGAATATGAATATAATGTAAAGTCTATTTTTAACTTTTCAATGAATGATATGCTAATAAAAACAATGCAATTTTCAATTTCAACTTTGCAATTCAGAAGTAAAATGCAATATTTCACTAAATGAACTAAGCTAATGATAAAGGTTCAAAGACAAAAATGATAACCAATGCAAAATGGCTATTTTTTTGTATTTTCAATATATTAAAGAGAAAATGCATGGACTGAAAAGCAACCTGATATATAAATTCTACTGTGTATAAATGAAATAACTCAAGCAACCAAACAAACAACCCAGGGTTCAAGGACAACCAAAAATTAAAAACAAAGAGAAAGACTACGCCCAAAAATTCAACTCCCAACATGTTTCCTTTCAACCCAGAGAAGCTCAACATGCACTACAGAGACCTAAGAACGCTCAACAATCATCAAATCCCACCCAACAATCACTAAAACAAACAAACAAGCAAAGGAAAGTGGTATACACGACTGTTAAGGAGAACAAAGCGTATATACACATCCTGTAGTGAGACAACAAGCGTGTATACGCGACTGTCAAGGAAAAATGAGCGTATAGGTTTGAAAACAAGGCTAGGCAAGGAAAAAAGGCTGAAATCTCAGACCCAGAGTGAATAGAATCCGTCAAGCAGTGATACGACAAGAAACACAAAGGAAAAAGAGCAATGTAAGAAGAAAATGTACTTTAACCCTTAGAAGGAAGATCTCTCCCTAGTGGAGTCACCATTTCTGTTATGAGGGAGAAACTCTTTATGGCCAAGGGTAAACCACAACAGACAGGTATGACTGCAAAAATCAACTCAATTCCAACATATGCTATATAAACTAATGTGCAAGATAAGAAAGAGGCCTACCTCAATCCAACGTTTGATGATGTTCCACCGTTGAGCACTTCGACCCAAAGTTTTATACCTACAACAAGTTCTTAATGGATGAGCGAAGAAATTATATAGTGATGATATAAATGGGTTAGCACATAAGATAGCATAATCCATTAGTAAACATTACAAACATGCCCATGGATAATAATCATATATTTTCAATATACCAATAGGACGAGAAATGAGTATTTCTATTAATAATTGATCAACAGAAGTGACAACATTACAGACTTCCATGTCGGCATGGTTCAAAACCAAGGAACCAAGTTCCTTCCAACTGGGCCTCCACCACTTCAATCCTCCACCAAAGGCAAGCTCATAGGAGAGAGACAATGAGGTTATCTCAACAATAGGGAAATAACTTGGGAGCTGAACACTATGTTCAGACTTTAGGGACAAAGGGATGCAGACTCAATATGAAGTAATTTCTCTAGAGTAACTTTGCTCTCAAATTTGAATGCTTTCTCCTCTTTTCCATAGCTCGAAATTGTGCTTTTATAGCCTTCAGAATGCAACCGAAGGGCCGAGTCGGAAGGTTTTCAATATATGGAAGGCCAAGGATCAGAGATCTCCTGTTGTGACATGGAAACCTGACTTCATTTTTGTATTTTCTAGCACAAATCTTGATGTACGCAGTCTGTAGTGGAGCAACCAACGTATATGCATCTTGTATAGCAGATAGGGAGCGTATATGTGGAAAAATGTATATTTTTGGCTCTGGATTCATCAAAAAATGACAAGTCTGCATAGGGAAATGGAAAAAGGCCCTCTATGCAAGATAGCAATGGTGAGGCAAATATTGCTATAATAGTAGGGAACCATGTATTATGAGTAGGGAGTTGCTAACACTTTTTCTTGGTATGTATAATATCATGAATCTAATGGTCCATAACATCATGTTATCATAGTTGGCCTCCTATACATTGCTTTCAAAATGACAAGTTCCTAATTGTGGCCTTTGTCATTTTTGAGGTTGCGAAGCCTTTTGATCTTTAATAGGGTATAAATGATGAATGCGATTTCATTATATCAATCTCAACTAAGGATGTAGACACCCTTCAAAGATTGAGACAATCTACCATCACATGTTAGCATGATCTCGATTACAACATGACATAGTGTTATATTTGTATAAGCTAGTTGGAATTGCTATTTTATATTCTCCTTGTAGTTGCTAGTTACATATATTCATTTTTTATGATACAATTTTATGGCCTTTTTTAATTTCAGATCATTAATGCTTTAGTTGATAAGAGTTTTTTTAGACTATTTACTCATGGAGGTTTCTTTAATTAATCAATTGTTTTCTGTATAAAATGTCTTATATCTCTAACTACGATCATATTAATCATTCAAGAAAACATTTGATTCAAAATAAAATAAAACAATGCACCAACTCATCAAGACAAACATTTTTGTATTGTTTTGGGATGGGTCTCCATGCTTGAGACTGTTGTGATAGTAGTTGGATTTTATAGAGGTTCTTTAAATGAGACATAATTGCATCAAGTCATTAAGACAAATATATTTTGGAGTGACGGTCTAAAGGATTGTGATCTTTCGAGTCTTTCATAGAGTTATTTCCCAATCCCATCACATTGAATTTTACCCAATTGAACTATTAGGCTATGGCATTTCAGTGATAAGGTGGTCGGGATCACGATTGATTCCCTATTGCCCAAAAAAAATGTTGTTTTGGGATGGGCCTCCATGCCCAAGAATGTTGTGATAGTAGTTGGATTTTATAGAGGGCCTTTAACTTACATAAATGCATCAATCATTAAGAAAAATATATTTTGGAGTGATGGTCTAAAACATTGTGATCTTTCGTGTCCTTCAAAAAATTATTTCCTGGTCCCATCACATTGAATTCAACCCAATTGACCTATTAGGCTATGGATTTTTAGTCATAAGGTGGGTGGGGATCATGATTGGTTCCCCATCGCCCAAAACAATTCTTACTCTAGTGGAGATTACGACCAATCAAGAGAGAG
>SNQJ01S0015129.1:16267-37217 GCA_010110895.2 Picea sitchensis | reverse complement strand
TTCTTCCCAAGGTGATCACAAGGTAATGTCTCTCCTCTTAATATTGAATTTTATTATTCTAAATATGATAGTGGAATAAGTTTCCTGAGGGCTCCATCCCGCGGTACTTTGTTAGGAGGGTGCCTCCTAATAATCATTGAAGTGTGGGATTTGCAAGGATGGCACTCTTTCCATACCCGTAGCCTAACCAAGGGTTTCATTTTGTTCTAGTTTAATGAACCTACCCATATAATGGAGATTTTGAGAATAGGACCCTACAAAAATGCCTTAGTTGTGTTTTCTACTTGGTATGATGAATTCTTAGCCAATAACATCACATAGTTATGTTTCTTTATCTAGGTTGAGTTTCTTATCCTTGAAATGTAGTTCTAGTCAATGGTAGATTGAGTCTTTTCCCTCTTGGGAAGATTTATATGCCATGAACTATAGAGATTCTTAAACCCAATGAATCTAGTTAACCTATGAAAATACCTTAGGGAATTTGTGCTCATTTAGATGGGATATAGGATTCATAAGATAACAGTTTATTACGTCACTGTACCCAACATATGTTTTCAGTATGAAAGTTTGGATCATTGTATTCATGGTTTTCCGTTGATGTTTTAAGCTGAACCTTTGAAGACCCAATCCATATATACCCCTCCAATGATCAATACCTATTATATAGATGGTGAAGGATTGATTCAAGTGGATCAAAATAATAATAACTCTAAGGTGGAAAGATCCCAAGCTCAAAAGACCCCAGTCGCTACTTGTCCTAGCATGGAACATACTCCAATGGCTAGCAAACCATCTAGTGGCTTAGTGCAACAAGGGAGCGATATTCATACATATCACTCTCCTTTGATACTCCTATGTTCTCAAGGAAACGATTTAGTGTTCAATGTTGATGGCCAACCCAACTGGCCAATGAAATCCACTTTTCAAGATTGGTGGGTTTTGCAACAACCTGCTATAATGGACAACCATTTTGGTTCTCTCAGTGACCTTGAGGATAATGAGGTTGAGATGCATGATGTTCTAGGTTTGTAATGAAAGTGATGTCATGGAATGCTTGGGAATTAAGTATTCTCAATAAAAAACATACAATATGCCAAATCTTGACGTTAATTCACGGGGTTGATATTATATGTTTGCAAGGTGTCAAAATTGTAGATTTTCCACTAGATGGGACCCCATTTGTAATATGGCCCAATGCTAAGTATTTTTCTTCCAATTATTCTAATGGAAAAGGTTGTGTTGTGATGTTGGTTTCTCTTTAACTTGTAAGATTTGTGTTAACTTGACTCAAAGAGTTTTATGAGCTTCGCTCAACTTGGACAATAGACACTTGGATTTGGGAAACATTTATGTCTCTAATGATGTTGGGGAAATATCATCCTTTTGGTTCTCGCTAGTTGATGCGTTATTTGACACTCCGTGGTTGATTTGTGTGGATTTCAATACAGGCGATTTCCATGTAGACAACAAGGGATTCAATTTGTTTATGCTATTATTGAAATGTTGGAGAAGAAAGCTTGGATTTCTCTTAGGGAATGACATTGGCATTACATCACTAATTGTAATATATTATAAGAATATTTATAGTCTTTATTTACTTAGACAAACTTCCAGTAAGGCTCAAAAATAATTTATTAGTGACTTGACATAAATTTAATTTTTTATCTAAGCATAACTCTTTCTTCTTTGAATCTATTGGAGCTTGGTCAACAATTTTATGTGTTGAAAACACAATGAATCTCTTAGACTAGTAGCTGATTTAGTTCTCAATTTCACGAGGAGGATAAAAAATGCACATGCTGCAAACTGGATGCATCATAAATGTTTGTCACCTTAAAATTTTATCTTACATAGCCCACAATGAAATGACATGGAATGTAATTGCCCACAATCGTGAGGACACTAGATAAATTGTATGGTGGGAAGATACTATATCCAAAACCATTGATTTTCTAAAAGGTTTCATTGGGTAAAACTAAGCTATGAGCGAGGTTTCATTGGCTAAAAATGGATAAACTAAGCTATGAGAGAGGTTTCATTGGCTAAAAATGGAAGTCAAACCCACCGATGTCTTCTCTAAGGAATTTGTTACCAAGGAGGTCAATGAGAATATCGTTGCTCTTAATACAACTTTGGGATGTTCCACTAATCAAGAGAATATTGAAAATGAATTCATGGAGCATTATAAAATCATTTTTTCAATGCAGGGCCCCATAAAAGAGAGATGGGGGCCCACTCATAAATGCTTACATCTGATCTTGTGCATGGTTTCATAAGAGTATAAGAGAGTTTGTGAGCAATTTCTCTCCCTTGATGAGCTCTCTATAGCTCTCCATGAAATGGCCGATGATAAGGTACCTTTCCTTAATGGGTTACCTTGTGAGTTCTATAAGGCCACTTAGTATTTTTTCAACCTAGACCTTCTCCAAGTTTACAACGAGGCTCTGTACAACTAGTCTTTAGGATCTAGAATCAACCAAAATGACATCACCAAGTTCAGCCCTAAGGGTGGGGACCCAAATATGATTACCAACTAGAGGCCCATCACTTTTCTTAAAACATCTTACAATATTTTGGACAAGGCCATGGCCTTGCACATTAATCATATCCTCCCTAATATTGTTCATCCTCAAAAGATAAGCTTAAGTTGCTGAAATATTCTAGATTATGCCATAGTTTTCTAATAAGGCATGGAAGGGGCTCAATCTTCTATCCATGATGTCTTGTTTATTAATATAGACTTTGAGAAATATTATTATTTATTAGAATGTCCTTTCATTCTGTAAATTCTCAAAGTGTCAGGTTTTTTTCCTATCTTTATTGGTAGTGAAAACCCTCTTTGTGGATTCTTTGAATTTAATTTTTATCAAAAAAAATAAAATATGAAGAGATTGGGTTATTACATTCAATTAGACATGACTTTCCTTTGGCCCTAGACTTGGACATCGTAGCCACCAAATCCCTAGGTTGTATGCTATACAAAGGTTATTGTTGGGATCATTAGAGAAATCCCCTTTCTTGAGTTTGAAGTCAAACAATTACTTAATGGCCATTTTATAATGATTCATTTTTGATAAGTTTAGAAGATCAAAGTTTTAGGGTACCACTATGGAATGCTTTGATACCTTTTGTGTGGCCTTTGGTTCTAGTGTCTATTGGGCTAAAACTTAGTGTTATCGGCAAATCCAATGACCTATCCTTGACTAGTTGGCTTCACTTCTTTGGTCTTGGATCCAACCTAGCCATATTTTCAAGTTTTTTGTTTTGTTAGACTAGGAATCTCCTCAAGCATGGATGATTTTAGGGGCTAAATTTCGCTCATGGGATAATTTTCCATGGTATTTCCAAAAACGAGATTCATTATTTTAAAAATGATTAGCCCAAATTCTATAGGATAAAATTATTTTACCTTAAAAATCGCCAAAATTTTATAAAAACTATATAAAATACTTAGAAATTTGAATATTTTTAAAAAAATATCGCCAAACATTTATAGTTGACATATGAAGGATTAGTAAGATTCGCCAAGGTTTCTACATTTTAAAATAAATTTCCATCCTTAAAACCATCCCTATCCTCAAGAGATATTAGAGGTGGTGGTCTAAAGGGTGGAAAATAAAATTTATAAATGGATTACAAAACCCCTTTCTCTGGCTATGAAATTTTTTATTTGTGTAAAGGTTCTAGTTGTGACTCATGTATACTAGTATTCATAATAGGTACCCTCTAAAGATGCTTACACAAGATTGTAGAAGGATTTCAACTATTTCTCATGAGATAAAAAATAATAAGATCAAGGAGTTCCACAAAATCAATTGGAAACTTTGTTGTAGCCACATGAGTTTAGTGGTTGGGAATCATTAAAAAATGTTTCTAATCCCAAGCCCTCTATTCTAAATCAGAAATGGGTGATTTGAGTTGTCAAGAGCAACAAGGTGTAGTAGGTCTACTTAGCCACTACATTATCTATGGATTTCTATTTGGAAAGAAAACTTGGCATGGAGTCTCTCTTTAGACCTTTTTTATCACCCATTATCCTATTAAAGTTATTGGCACTTTTGTGGTGTAAATCATTTGGAAGGCATGGAAGGAATTTAAGCCCTTCCTTTCATGGAGGGATTTATCCCTTTGAAGTGGCCTTTCGTTCAATATGAACTATAAATTTTGAAGGCAATTCCTTTGTTGAATCCTTTTAGTTCTTAGCCTTGAGGATCTTCAAGAAAGGTATTTATTCAGCTAATGATTTGTTTGATAATTAGTCATGAATTGGCTTCCTTTGGTCAAGCTTAAGAGGAAATTAAACCTGGTCAACATAGATAAGTTTATTGTGGAACATGCTCAAGGAGCCATTCATGATTATGTTACACTTAAATTAGGCCTTCCAATGTGACATCATGCATGGAGGTGATACTAGAAATGGGGGAAAACTAGAACCTTCTCTAAGTACATACCTACTCTAGGATACATGTATTTTTTCACTAAATCATTCATTGAAGGTAAAAAAAAAATCTGACCCTCGAAATCTCATTAGAAAACATGGTTATTTTGGCTTCTAGTATTTGGAAACCAATTACAAAACATAAGAAATCCTTTTTTGGATGGTGCTTAGTCTCGAGGAGTTTTCTTGTGGATAAAAGGTTGCCTTACCCAGGAGTTCCAAATTTGCATAACCCTCAATGTGGAAGATCAAATAATATCAAGCATATGTTCTCATTTTTTTCCCTAGCTAAGTTTTTGTGGGCCTACGTCGACATATTTATTTCAAAAATACCTTCCCACCTCCTTAGCTTGGAAAGCTACCTTGTTAGTTGACTAAGTACCTTGGGCCATTAAGTTCCAGTCCGCTTGCATGCTTATTAGATTCAAAATTTTATATTGCACATGGAAGAACCATAATAATGTTGCTTTTACTTCAATAGTCCCATCTCAAAGTTATTCTTGGTACAACCACACACTAACTTGCACCAACCTATCTTTGAAAATCATGATGTGAGTGTGGAAATTAGGAATAGTAGTGGACCATCTCCAACAAATACTATACTTTTTGGGTGGGGCCCCATGTACCATGAGTAGGGAGGGACTTGGCCCCTCACAACTTGCATCATTTAATTCAAATAGAGGTAAAGATAGGTACTGCCACTGGGACGACCGCCAAGTTCGAGAGAGACATGAGTGTGAAAGGAACTAGCTACCAACCTTGCCTAGGAATACAAAACTCTTATAGATACAAGACTAGCCATTTTTGAAGGGAACAAGTCCTTGAAGCTCCGAATGCTGGATGAGAGCCTATGAAACCACTTTATGGAAATCCCCGATTTATTGATTGGGGTCTTGTCCTGGATGATCATGGATAACCTTCCCCAAACGTTGGCATGATTACTTCTTAATGTTATCTTGGTTGGGGTGGTTTCCTTTTGTTTTTTAGTTGTTCTTCTACAAAATTTTGGCTTCTAATTAGTGGTGTTATGGTGTGGGATTAATTCAACCACAATTTTCACAAAATTAGTTTTCAACTGTGCTTGTGGAGGTTGCATTTGTTTCCCAAATTTTCAATATTAAATCCTTGTATACAATATTTTTTTAATATCAAAATAAACCTTTATAAGAAGTAGGTATTTTTACATTGTTTTGGTATGGGCCTCCATGCTAAACAAAGTTGTGATGATGATGCGAGCTTTAAGGTTTTGACCATTTTGGTTACTAAGGTTATATTGTTAGTCTATGTTTTGTAAACCCTTTCCTTCAAGTATTCGACACGGGGTTAAACGGTCGAACATAATTGATAAATAATGTTCATGTCTACAAACAAAGACATGATCAATTCTAGATCCAATAAACTTAACTTTGGGATTTTATACATTGTATTTTTTAAAATAAAATATGGCTAATTCGACAAACCCTAAATGAAGATGGAAACTAAGAAGGGAATTTTAGGTCAAACACTTGATGCAACTAAGAAGGGAATTTTAGGTCAAACACTTGATGCAACTAAGAAGGGAATTTTAGGTCAAACACTTGATGCAACTAAGAAGGAAATTTATCAAAGTATTTACAAAAATTAGAAAGTTTTCTACAAATATAATTTAACCACATTTTTTTTATTATAAAAAATAAAATAAAAAACAATAAAAATAGATACTTTGGAGGGATGTCTATCTCACCCTTTTTTTTTACCATTGTTATATCATTTATATTCGGGTCCTTCTCTCTTTATTTTAATAGATAAACCTTGACTCTATATTTGATTAGATAAACAATGACTATATTTTCTCATTGTAACACTCACAATTATTTTCTCAATGCAACACTCACAATTATTTGTTTTGGAGAGTAACACATAAATAATTTGGTTTAAATTATTTATGATTTGGAGTGAACACATCTCCTTGTTTAATGGAAGTGCTTCATATGGTTTTGAGTATTCATCCAATCTGATTTGGGTTTATGTTTGATTTTTTTCATCTAAATTGGGTTTGGTTCCAATCTTGTTGATCTACTTTATTGAGGCAAAGTTTCTTCTTTCTGTAATTATTTGCATTGCTTTGTCTCATTTGGATCTTGTGAGGCAAGGGTTGGTTTTCATAATTTCGATTATGGGCTTTATCTCTTCAGAAATTTCAAGGATCCACTACTTCCTACAATGTCGCTATGCAAGGTCTTCTTTTGCATTAGGCTCATTGTATTTCTCGACACCAGATGCATCAACATTTTCCCTCTCTCCAGAAAGCATTGGAAGCTAATGATTTTGTTGTTGGGAGAACTGATAAGGATTATTAGTGCTCGACATATAATATGTTTCTTAGTCCATATTTGCCTCACATTATTATCTTGTATGCATATAGAAGATTGTTATTTATTGTCAATGCCTTCTTGGTTTCCTATTTTCATGGCTAATTGAGATCCTATCTCCAATTAGACATATTATTGTATTTTAGTGCTATTTCTTAGGATATTTCCTCCTAGTTTGTCAATGCAGTTTCTTAATGCAAAATCTATATAATCTTGGGCTTGCTTAATGAAAATTCAATCAAATATTTATACTTCACACTTTCATGTTGAAATCTGCTCGTGAGTGGGATTTTCCACATCAGGTGCCATGCTATGGATCTTGTGTAGTGATAATTCAACCTATAAGTAGTAATGTTGGTGGTGAAGTTGACACTGGTAAGAGGAAATGATCATCGTTAAATGGATGCTTCTGAAACAATCGGGAGAGAAGAGGTGAATGACCCCCTTAATATTATATCATCAAATCATGTTAAGGTATGCATCAATTTATAAAAAATGTCTCCTCATAAACTTATCTCACCCACATTTCACCCTCACCATTCTTAGATCCCAGATTGACCATGGTGTTGGCATGGTGTTGTAGCATTTCCATTAACGTTGTCTCCTAGTTCATTTCTCTAGAAAATAATTCAATTTCAAATGACACAAAACACAATGATAGTGGGTCTGACTTGATTTCCATCAAATTTGTGTCCACTCTACATTGTCTTTTTCGACACGTGCTCTAGAAGGTGTCATATTAGCGAATAAGAATAGAACACACAAATATTTCCCACATCACATTAGCATCATGTTGCCTCACATTTTATTGCAAAAAAACACTTAAAAGTCACCTTTATGTCGAGTTTGCATCAAAAGCATGTGAATTGTGTTGTGTTAATACATGCATCAATATATTAGCATCGTAGTGTGTCATACTAGTGTCATGATAGCATTGAAATACATAACTTTTTGTGACATATTTTTGTTGTATCCTTGTCATATTTACATCATGTTTGCCTCATATTTTATTCATGTTTGCATCATATTTAATTATTATTATATTTTGTAATGATTGTTTTTATAATATTTAAATATTGATAAGATTGATAATAAGTATAAGTCTATTTTACAATGTGCTAGTCATGAGAGAAAAACCATGTATATATAAACATAATACCACACTAACTTCATTCAATTTCATAAACACAATTATGAAATTTTATTGCACTAACATTTAATCAATTTTATACCATGGATTAAAAAAACCACACATATATAAATGCATTGATTACATTTTAAATCAAATCATAAAATGACCATGTAATTTTTTTCCCCTTGGGATGTAGAACAATTGGTGATGGAGTGCAATGTTAAGGAACTCCATTATGTGAGGTCACTGGTTCAAACCCTTGACCTACATTGTGTGGCGCTGCATTTGTTGGAAAATTGGTTATCATTGATGTCAACCCTAGAAGAAGTCCATAAGCCTATATAAGTGATGGGTGTATTTGAAGAAGTCTGCAAAGTGGTCCCATTATGACATATGTTTAAGCATGGCCTTCATTCGAAGATACTTTGAAGAATTCTACAAGAAGACCTAGAAATATGGTTAAGTGGTTAAGAAGCCTCGAAGGCATGGTCATGAAGCCTGCATTTAATTGAAGAAAAATAACATAAAGGACATTGCAAATGCATTCATGACTATGATAGATTGATATTCCTCGTCATGTTGTTTACAATGATAGCTGACACACCACGTTCTTCCTCATGGTTGAGAAGTTATGCCCTCTTAAAGATGAAGCTACGAAGTATGGTCAAGAAGCCCCAGATCTAAGTTCAAAGAAGTTTTAAGTTGGCCTTAAAGTCAAGTAAAGGAGAAAAGTTGTTGCAAACAAGAGGTTACAGGTCGACTCAAAAATCAAGTAAATAAGTTACTTGGAAGGGTATAAATACACATCAAGAACCTCTCATTTAATCACCAAGCAAGGATGCGATTGCCTAGCGAAAGTGACATAGCAGATTTGTAGGAAGGAGGGAGTGCTTAGAGCTGCAAATTGAAGAATGGTTTTAAGAAAACCCTATTTGAGTAGACCCTCACAGGTTAGTATAGGGTGTCTAGTGAGGTCCCCAAATATTGCACATGACTCGTTAGGCGAGGCCCCACCTGTTTCTTGGTCCAGTCCCATGAGGCTAAGGAAAGTTTTGAGGAAGGTATTCTTCTTGATGTTGAAGTTAAGGAAGGTCTAGATATATAATATCTCATGCACCAGGTTATTCACATGTTGAAAGGTATGCTCTTATATATATTTTGAGGCTTGTATCTTGGAGGTTTTGGTATATTCCCTAAGGAATATCTTGGAAGGTATTGGCACATGTTTGATGCATATCTTGGCACATGGTTTGATGCATATCATGGTGATATTGAGCACATGATTTTGAGGATATTTTTGGAGATCTTGGCATAATTTTTATGTGGGTATTGGGGTTGTATCAGTTTTTATGATGATGATGTATCAATATCAATGATAGTAACAATAAAATGTCGATTCTCTTATTTATATTCAAGGGAGTAAGGAAGTGTCAATGAAAGGGAGTTGTAGCTTCCTTTAGGTTGGAGCCTGTAAACTAGGAGGTTGGAGCTAGAAAATATAGGGAGTTGTAGCTTCCTTCAGGTTGGAGCTGGAAAATATAGGGAGTTGTAGCTTCCTTAAGGTTGGATATTTTAAACAAGGGGTTGGTTCCTCCTTCCAGTTGGCACTGAAGAGTTTTGGAAGTTGGTACTTCCTATGAATGTAATCTTCTGATATATAAGAAATAATTCCGTGGTTTTCTCCCATTTGGGTTTCCATGTAAAATTCTTGTGTACTGTGGATTTGTGGTTATGAATGCAATCATAAGTGATAAATTGTTTATATCTTAAATGCTTTCATATTTTGATTAAAAGTGGTAAAAAGTTCCTAATACTGATTCACCCCCCCTCTCAGTATTAGTGAATAATCCAACAATTGGTATCAGAGCATGTCCTTCAGAAATAATCTAATCACTGGAAGGTAGATCATGGAGTGCACTAAGAATGGAACGATACTGTTTGATGGTTAGAACTATACCTTATGGAGCAGAAGGATGAAAACGTTTTTGCAAGCATAGGGATTTGATGTCTCGAAAGCAATAATAGATGGATACAAGGCAAGTTCCACTCCCCCAACAAATAAAGATGGAAAGAAGCTTAGTGAAAAGAATTCGAAGGATAAAAATGCTATTCTGAATGGCCTGATTGATTCAATATATGTCAAGGTTATGCATTGTGATTTTGCAAAGGATGTTTGAGACAAAATTCAAAATTTTTACAAAGGAGATGCCAAGGTCAAAGGGGAAAAGCTTCAAAATTATTAAGGTCATTTTGAACAACTGAAAATGAAGGAAGTTGAAGATATTGCAACTTATTTTCTGCAAGTTGATGAAATAGTGAACACTATTAAAGGATTAGGGGAATAAATTAAAGAACCAATAATTGTTCAAAAGGTACTAAGGTCTCTTCCAATGAGATTTGATCCTAAGATTTCAGCCCTAGAAGAAAGAGTAAATATTTCTACGTGATGAGTTACATGGAATAATTACAACTTATGAAATGATAACAGAGAGGGATAATCCATCCGAGAAGGAAGCAACTTTCAAAGAATCTAAGAATATAAGAAAGAATAAGCAAAAGTCAAATTTAAACTGCAGTTGCAATGATGATTTAGATGAAGATGAATAAATAGCCAACTTTGTAAGGAAGTTGAAGAGAGGAACTGGAAAGTACAAAGTTAAGCTCCCTTTAAAATGTTTAATTGTGGTAAAATTGGTCATTTTTCTGCTAAATGTCCTTATGCTAAGAATTCATAAAGTGATCAAGAAGAAGTTCTCAAGAAAGAAAAGAAATACCAAAAGGGAAACAAAAATGGAAATAAAAGAAAAGTCTTCAAGAAAAGCTTCTACTCAAGAGAAGAAAGTCCCTCATCTGATGATGATGATGATAGAGTCAGTGGATCATAAATAGTGCTCTTTATGGAATTGGAAGCTCAACAAAATGATAAAGAAGATTAGAAAGAAGAAGGTGAAGTAGATCTTGAAGCATAACTAATCAACGCCTTAAGTGAGCTAAAAAGATAAATGAAGAAAAACAAGTCACTCTAGGAAGAATCAATCAAGCTAAATGAGGGTTCTCAAAATACCAACAAAAACTCTAAAGAAGTCTAGAAAATGATTATAAATCTAAATGTCCAAGTAGAAGAAGCCAAAAGGATTGAAGAAACACTCAAAAACCAGTTGGAAGAAAAGGAGAAAATGAAGGAGAGTTTGGAAGTAGAAATAGTCTCACTAAGGAAGGAGCTTCAAAAGAAGGACATGTAACATAACAACACCAAAATATTGGATGAAATCATCAACATTCAAAGGCCATACTATGACAAGTCTAGACTATGATACAAACAAACGCATACTGATAAGGGTTCGAGCTCCATGATGAAAGAAAAGGAAGTAGAACAAAAGATTTATGCAGAAGTCATCAAAGGTCCCATCAAAAAGGAAGAATGCAAGTCTTCAAAGGAGAACATTTAAGTTGAACCACGTAGAATATCCATAACACATAATCAACAACCAACAATGGAGAGAACTCAATAAGAATATTATAGAAGAGCTGCACCATTTAGAAGATCCCCCCACACTTAGGTACCAAAATATTTTTCTTGGTTTATGTTATTCCTATAAAATTTTTGGGCACAAGGCTATAAACTGTAGATCCTATGCTAATAACAAAAACAATTATTAAGGCTACTCTAGAAATAATTATCTCGGAAAGCCTCACGAAGTGTATAAAAAAAACTATACAAATTTTGTCTCATTAAATAATGAAGTAGAATGCTACAAATGCAACAATTTTGGACACATGGCCAAAGATTGCAGATTGATTGTTCCTCCAAAGGAACCAAAGCATGATTTCAACAATCATGTAAAGGAACCATCAATGATATGGAAAAGGGATCAACATAATCTGAATATCAAAGAGTGTGCGATTTATCTACAAGCCCAAAATAGAAAAAGTGAACGGTATGTTGACAATTGCTGTTCAAATCACATGACATGGGATAAGGAAATAAAATGATGGATCAATTTCATTTGGAAATGATAATTCAACCAATATTATTGGAAAGGGAACAATCAATCTTGGAAGCAAATATGCTAGGGTAGAAAATGTCCTACTTGTCGAAAATATGAAGCATAATATACCAAGTGTGAGTCAAATGTGTGACCAGGGACACACACTTCTATTCAACTGAAAGAAATGCAAAATAAGGAAAGAATGATCAGGTAGATTGGTGGCGACAACAGTAAGAACTCCAAACAATATATACATTTTGAATGAAATCGAAAAGGAAAGATGTTGCTTGGGAAAGGAAGATGAAAGTTGGATTTGGACCAAAATAATAGGCTATATGAACTTTGACAATATTGTCAAAATCAACAGAAAGGAAGCAGTAAAAGAAATTACTAAAATCTCAAAGCTAACAAGCACTATGTGAAAACATCGTCAACATGGAAAACAAACAAGAGATGAGTTTAGGACAAAGGAATACTCTACAAAAAAACCATTGGTGATTGTACACACTGATCTATGCGGACTAATGAGAACAAAAGGGATAAATGGTGAACAATACTTCATGATACTTATTGATGATTATACAGGAATGACTGCAGTCTATTTTCTCAAGAAAAAGTCAGATACATTCGAATGTTTCAGGATATTCAAAGAGATGGTTGAAAATGAGACTGATTTGAAAATCAAGTGCTTGAGATCAAACAATGGAGGTGATTTTACATCAAAATAATTCATGGATTTATGTGAATAACATGGAATCAAAAGACAATTCTCAATAGCTAGGACACCTCAACACAATGGAGTTGTTGAAAGGAAGAACAAAACTATACAGGAAATGGCTAGAGCCATGTTGAAAGATTCCAAGTTGGGTGATATATTTTGGGTACAAGTAGTACATACAACCATTCACATATTGAACAAAGGAATGTTTATAAGTAACAAAGACAAGACTCCTTATGAATTGTGGAAAGGAAGAACGATGAGCATCAATCATTGTAGAGTGTTTGGAAGAAAATGTTACATAAAAAGAGAAGACAATAAGATTGGAAAAATTGACTCTCGGGTTGATCGAGACATACTGGTTGGTTACTCAAGAAAAACCAAGGCATACAAATGCTACAGCCTAAGACTCAACAAAATAGTGGAAAACATCAATGTAAATATCGATGAAACAAATGTGCTAAAGACCAGAGAAGAAAATGAAAATTCAAAAAGGCAGGAAGCAGAAGAAGAACTAAAGAAAGAAGAAGTAGAGGAAGAAGTAGAAGAACCATAAGAGAAGAAGCCAAAAGTAGAGCAAGAAGAAACATAAGACAATCAACAAGATTTCCAAACACCTGCTAAAACACCTAACCGTCAGGTTCAGAAGAATCATCCACTAGAACAAATTATTGGAGATAAAAATGCAGTAATAGAAAACAAAGGAAGCAAACATACACCAGAACAAAGGCATCTATCATTATTGTCCATAATTGAACCAAGAAACTTTGAGGAAGCCAACAATTATGAACATTGGATCAAGGCCATGGAAGAATAATTGAATTAAATAGAGAAGAATGAGACATGGGAGTTGGTTCCAAGAGATAAGGACAAAAATGTGATTGGTACAAAATGGGTGTTCAGAAACAAACTAAAAAAAGATGGACAAGTAACCAGAAACAAGGCAAGGATAGTATGAAAAGGATATGCTCAAGTTGAAGGAGTAGATTTTGAATAAATGTTTTTCTCTTGTTGCCAGAATGGAAGCAATCATAATGATATTGGCCTATGCATGTTCCAAAACGATCAAAGTATGTCATATGGATGCACAATCAACATTTATTAATGGAGAATTAGAAGAATAGGTCTACATAGAACAACCATAAGGGTTCCTACTATTAGAAAGAGAAGATTACATTTGGAGATTGAAGAAAGATCAGTATGGACTCAAGCAAGCCTCTAGAGCATGGTATTCAAGACTGGACAAGTACTTACACCAATAAGAATTCAGAAAGGGAAATGCAGATACCAATATCTACATAAAAGTGGATCGAGACAACATACTTATAATTGAAGTACATGTGGATGAAATCATCTTTGGAAGTGATGATGATAGGTTGAGTGAGAATTTTTCCAAAGACATGCATAATGAGTTTGAAATGTCCCTACCTGGTGAGTTGACTTTCCTTTTGGGACTCCAAATATCTCATCTAGATGAAGGTATTTTCATTTTCCAAACCAAGTACACCAAATAAATTCCGAAGAAGTTCATAATGGAAGATTGCAAACCTGCAAGTACTCCTATGGTGACTGGTTGCAATTTGAGAAAAGATGATGAATCTAAGGAAGAAGATCAAAGAATCTATAGATTAATGATTGGAAACCTACTCTATTTTAAATACTCAAGACCATATGTGATGCAAATAGTTGGATAGGTTGCAAGATTTCAAGCAACACCGAAGGAAACTCATGTTATGACAATAAAGAGGATATTTAAATATCTCAAAGGAACAACATATTTTTTATTGTGGTATCTGAAAGGGAATGAGCTAACTATGGTTTCCTACAGAGATGCAGATTGGGAAGGAAGCATTGATGGTACAAGAAGTACTAGTGGAGAAACCTTCTACTTGGGTGATTGTATAGTGTCCTGGGTAAGTAAGAATAAGTCCTTAGTATCCTTGTCTACAGTGGAAGAAAAATATATTGCAGCAACAACATGTTGTAATCAGGTCCTCTGGATGAAGCAAACTTTGCAAGACATACAAATTAAATATGATGAGCCTATTTCGATATTTTGTCACAATACTAGTGCTATACATATCTCCAAAAATAAAGTGATGCATTCTAAGACCAAGCATATTCCTATCAAGTTCCAATTTCTACAGGAACAAGTCACATAGAAGAATATCAAGTTGGAGTACATTGGGACAAAAGAACAGATTGCATATATCTTCACTGAACCTCTCCCAAGGGAGACCTTTGCGTATATTCAATAGAAGTTGGGAGTAGTTCCTACCCCACATTGATCTACACAACATCTTGCAAATAAGTCAGGGGGAGAGTAATTATCAAGGGAAGTTACCCTTTGTCATTGATTTCAAAGGGGGAGAGAAATATAAGAAGCATTAAGATAGGGGGAGCAAAGCATGAAGACATGGGAAGTAATGATCATAGGGGGAGTATGAGTGTTTCCATCAATGCCAAAGGGGGAGATTGTTGGAAAATTGGTTGTCATTGATGTCAAACCTAGAAGAAATCCAAAAGCCTCTAGAAGTAATGGGTGTATTTGAATAAGTCTCCAAAATGGCCCCCTTATGGCGTAGCTTTTCATGGCCCTCATGGGAAGAAGCTCTTAAGAAGTCTATAAGAAGCCCTGGAAATATGTTTAAGTGGTTAAGAAACCTTAGAGGCATGGTAATGAAGCTAGAAGTTAATTGAAGAAAAATAAAATGAAGGACATTGCTAATGCATTCAGAACCATCATATATTGATAGTCCTTTTCATGCCATTTCAAACGATAGGTGGAATGCCACGTGGTTCCTCACGGTTGAGAAGTTATGCCCTCTTAAAGATGAAGCCCCGAATTATGGTCAAGAAGCCTTAGATCTAAGGTCAAAGAAGTTACAAGTTGGTCCTAAAGTCAAGTAAAGGAGACAATTTATTGCAAACAAGAAGTTACAGGTCGACTCAAGGTCAAGTAAATAAGTTACTTGGAAGGGTATAAATACACATCAAGAACATCTCATTTAATTACCAAGGATGTGATTTATTAGAGAAAGTGAAGTAGAAAATTTGTGCGAAGGAGGGACTGCTCAGAGTCGTAGATTGAAGAAGGGTTTTCAAAAAACCCTATTTGAGAAGACCCTCGTGGGTCTGGTATAAGGTGTCCAACGAGGACCTTGCATGTTGCACACAAGTTTTCATGCGAGGCCTCGCCTGTTGCTCGGTCCAGTCCTACGAGGATGAGGAAAGTTTTGAGGAATACATTCTTCTTGATGTTGAAGTTAAGGAAGGTCTAAGTATCTGATATCTCATGCACTTGCCGAAGCCAAGGAAGGTCCAAGATCCGATTATCCCACAACCAGGTTGGTTCTGACAAGTTGAGTTGGTATGCTCATATATATATATATATATATATATATATATATATATATATATATATATATATATATATATATATACATATATACATATATATTTTGAGGCTTGTATCTTGGATATTTTGGTATATTCCTTGAGGCATATCTTGGAAGGTATTTGCACATGCTTGATGCATATCTTGGCACATGGTTTGATGCATATCATGGTCATTTTGAGCACATGATTTGGAGGATATTTTTGGATATCTTGGCATAAGTTTTATCTGATTATTGGGGTTGTATCTGTTTTGATGATGATGATGTATCAATATCAATGACACTAACAATAGCATGTTGATTCTATTATTTATATTCAAGGGAGGAATGAAGGGGAAAGGAAAGGGAGTTGTAGCTTCCTTCATGTTGGAGATGAAAAATCTAGGGAGATGTAGTTTCCTTCAGGTTGGAGCTTGCAAACAGGGGGCTGGTGCCTCCTTCCAGTTGGTGTCGAAGAATTTTGGAATTTGGTACTTCCTATGAATGTAATATTCTGATATATAATAAAATATTTTGCATTTTTATCCCATTTTGGTTTTCACATAAAACTTGTGTATTGTATATTTTTGGTTATGAATGCAATCATAAGTGATAAATTGTTGATATCTTAAATGCTTGAATATTGTGATTAAAAGTGGTAAAAAGTGCCTAATACTGATTCATCCCCCTATTGGTATTAGTGAATAATCCAATAGCGTTGGAATTCATGGAGGTTATAGTGGTAGAGTTCTGAATTGACCCCGTGTCACGTGAGTACAAGCCCAACTAATTGTCGATTCTGCGCAAAAAAAACATGTAATGTTTTTTGCTTGTAAACAAGTGGTAGACTGTCGCCGCCCTAGGGAAATGTCAACTTTGTATACAACATTTCATAAAAAAAATATGAAAAGTTGATTAAACTATTGTTAGTTCCCTCTTCATCTTCTAAACACTCTGTTATCACTGAAAAATCATCTGCAACATTGCACACAAATGGTTAAATAAAACATCAATGCCAACAGTCTTTAGTCCACCCACAACACTTAATTAAACCAAAAAAGGCAAAAAACTATATAATTGGGTCAAAAATCAGAGTGCATAGATTCACCAAAGGAAGCGCGCACATAGTGCGCAACATGCGCGGGCCACCACAGGCCTCAATGCACACTATGCACAAGATGCACAACTGTGTACGAGAAAAGCCGTGCACTTCTATGAATGCCACATTTATGGATCTTGTCAGCCCCTCAATCACTTTTGGTCTGACCCCCAACAAGATTTGACACTCATATCTGAGCGAAATCTAGTTTGTAGGCTGGTCATGGTCTAGAGGGTGCCCTAAAAGGCCCCTTGTTCACACTATGAACCAATTACATTTTTCCATGTATGGATGCTATAAATAAGAGCCATGGGTGTGCTAAGAAAATAATATCTTCAAGTTATTGTTATGCTGCAAAAATTCTTCTTTGAGAATCCTCTTTTCTCTTTGAAACCTTCAAGCACCATTGCAATAGGCCATTCCACTCACCTCTTAAGGGAATATACATTGTTTTTCTTCACCATTTGTCATTTCTTCTATTGTAAAGAGTGAAGAGATCTCAATTAGGGAACTCAATATCCCTCCCAAGGAGGAAGAGGGGACTCATAATTCCTTTCCTTTCTCTACGATGTTTTGCCTACTAATCTATAGATCCATTGGTAGCATTATGCTGGTCATTGTTTGATTTTCATGGTTCTAAGTTTCTCAAGATTTCTAACATTTATTTCTTAGTTGTTTTAGTTTATTTATTTGTTTTCACATGTGTTTGTCTTATCTAACCCAATCACAAACTTCTGTCTTGTTTAGAAGGCTCATCTAAACATGCAAGTGTTGTTGTTTTTCTCACCCAAGTGACAAAACCAACACAACAGATTGGCGACCATACTGGGGACCGATATCAAATTCCTCCCTATTTGAGCCTTGAGAGCACTTAATTTTTTTTTTCTTTGCAGGTACCAAAACCGGCCTAGACCAACATGCCAAAGTCAAAATTCAGAGCCGAGGAAGGAGTATTTCACTTGGAAATTTCTCCCCTAACACATGACAGTACTGCACAGATTTTTAGGCCCATAGACGTGCACTCTGCGCACTGTGCACGAAAGAAGCTTCATTACTCTACGCATTCTGTGAATTGTGCACCCTCTACATGCTTATCAGAACTGTAACCCTTGCATAAGTCTAGTTTTTCAAAATTGTAAGGGTTTTTATGCATGGTTTGAGGGCCCCTAGCCTTCATATTTTTATTTTTCTGCAATTTGTAAGGCAACTACACTCCATTTAGAGTCCTTTCCCATAATAAAGGTTAGCTAACATAGGCAATTAGGGGGTAAAACAAATCATTATTCTCCTCTTTTTCTTTGTTGCCACATGTATGGCTCATTTGGATTGTAAAATTTTAAGTTGAAGTTATTGCTTTCATACACAAATCACTTAAATTGGGACTAGAAGTAACTTTTGACCCTCAAGTATGCTCTTCCCCCACACCCTAGTGTGATCTAGGGAATTCAAAAGGTGGTTAAAAGGACATTTCATCTCCCTTAAAAAATCTTTAGGAGAGGCAAAGCCCCCTTAGGGTTCCTCTTAGTTTTTGAGATCATCTTAAATATTTGTAAGGGCCCATACATGCCCACATGTTTGCAAACTTAGGGTAGTTTCCTAAAATGATTTCTTAGTTTAGATCACAATCTAGGGAAGTTTAAAGATGAAAGTAACAGGCCCATACATGGCCACATGTCTACAAATCTAGGATAGTTTCAAATCTTACTTAGTATAGACAACACTTTAGGGAGTTTAAAGGATTTGTAAGGACCCATATGTCCACATTGCTAGTTCTTTAGGGCTTTAAATATTCCACAAGGTTGTACCAAAGACACATAGTAATCTAAGTAAAGAAGATTTGTAAGGACCATAAGAAGTCCACATGTTGCAATCTCACACTTAACTTATTAAAATCTTTGCACACTTGTCACTTTCTTGCACACAAAGCCACTCCTCACACACATAATTTCTCTTTGAATAGTGGAGGTCGATGTAGGTTTTCTCCAAAGGAATTCCGAAAGATCCGACTACTTCTTTGGAAATTATTCACACCCAATTAATTCAAACAAGGTTGGTCCATGACCCCAATCTCTCATCCCACCACATCTAAAAAATTTCTAATAATGCACTAAATTTTCCTCCACAAGAGGTGCCAAAATAAATTTTTAGTCTAGGTAGGATCTCGGGGGTAGGCATCCAAATAAGCCCCCATTATCTGGTTCTCACATTTTCAAACAATAAAAATTTAGAAATAGGGAAATTTGAAATCCTCCAAGTCAAATGTTCCTACACCATAAGGAAGGGAGATAACTGTGAAGGGTCGAAGGCGGAGGTTCGGTTGTTCTGTGCATCCCTCCTTGAGTCACCCAACTCTTGTGAGGGAATCCAACCCGTGACCCATTTATGAGCCCGAAAATCTAAATGCCGCACTTTGACCGAGGTACTTAGTTGAAAAAACTTAGAATAATCCACCCAAGTGGCGATTGTGGGCTGCAATTGCACCTTGATCAGATTTTGTGTGGATATTGGGCAATATCACTAGCTCTTTTGGGATATGCACCCTCTACCCCTTATTATGACTGATTAATTCAACCTTCACTAGTTCCTCTTCAGGTGGCTTCAGACCCCACTGTTGAGTGCTATTGGAAGGCCCGGTCCTATTTGAGAGGAAGGACGATACATTTTTTAGGACACAAGCATTTGTTTTTATTGTTCCCCCACACGGAAAAAATCTGCCTATCCACATGCTTGTTTATTTTAAAGTTGATTTATGTATGATGTTCATTTGATTACATGCAATTGTGAGTTATTCTATTTTGTGAAGATAAAAAAGATACAAATCTCTTGTTCATTTATTTCTCTCTTGTCACCATTTGCACACATTCACTTTGTTTGTCAGAAACCATAGGGGACCCACAAAATCCCTGTCGTTATAAACACTTGCATAATATCCCTCCTATTCTAGGAGGAGTCCCTAGTATTTCCAACTCACCGGATCAACAATATCACACCCTTGTGAGTGCTACTATTTTGTGATCAACTTTACTTGGGTCAAATTCCCAAGTCCATACATCCATTAGTTCTCCTTCACAAGGAGGCGGGGGTCAAACTTATTCTCAAGGTAGAATCTCAACCCCACCAAATCCCTCTTAAGGGACATGTCCACTACCTACTCACACAATGGATGGAACTAATCCTCCACCAAATCTCCCTATGCCATACTTGGCATCCCTCAACATTCCTGATTTGACCAAACTCATGAATGATCCCATTTTACATGACCCTACATGGCCCAATATACTTACCAAACTACCTTCAGATATTCCAAAGTTTGAAGGAAAACCAAGGGAAGATCCCACCAGCCATATTATGACATTTCACTTATGGTGCTCATCAAACAAAATCATGGATGATTCCATCCACTTAAGGTTATTTCAAAGAACTCTCACGGGCTCATCAACCAAATGGTATGTGTACAAAAAATTAGGGTCCCATGTGACCTTTGAATCATTGGCCAAGGCCTTTTTGTCCTTTTTCCAACTACCAGTTCATCATGATACTGGCTTAGAAATTCTCTCCAAGTTCAACCAAACCTCTGCTATCCATATAGTCGACCACATCCATGAATGGCGTCGACGACATAGTTTTTGTAAAGTGGAAAACACCAAAGAACAATGTCTTGATTGGTTTCTCAAATAACTTGTTTCTGTTATTGCCAAGGATGTAGCATCCACTTTCCCTTAGTCAGAAGAGGAAGCCATCAACAAGGCCCAACAATTTGACCTCATCTATGCTCAATCAGGTTACTTGTACACAATATTGCATGATGCACCTAGACCCATATCATTTGGCCAGGACAAACCTGGG
>SNQJ01S0015129.1:0-10137 GCA_010110895.2 Picea sitchensis | reverse complement strand
TCGGATCAATCCATCCTCAAATCCATGAATGGTTCCGAGAGACCTTGCGATGTTATGCATCATCGATCTTATTTTCTCCCAAGTCTCAAAAGAATCGAGCAAGATGACTTTCGGTCTACCTTGAGTGAGATTGTCAGTCACGTCATAGTTCCACTTGATACGCAAGGCATTTATGTCGAAGGAAATATGGCAAGTATTTCTCCTACCGTCTCGATCGATATCTCTCATACCCCTGGTAAGATTGAGAATTTAAATATAGGTGCGGATTCTTTGCCAGAAGAAATTTTGATCTACACCAAACTCTTCAAAGAATTTCGAGATATATTCGCTTGGTCATATGAAGAGATGCCAGGGATCGACCCCCATATTGTCGAACATGAGGTTGGGACTTATCTGGATGATAAACATGTTCGAAAACATCTTAGAGTTGTAAATCCTAGGAAGGCCCCTGCTATTAAGGCAGAGGTGGAAAAGCTACTTAATGTTGGCTTCAACTACCCGGTTCCCTTGACCAAATGGGTATCCAACCCCGTTCCTGTGAATAAAAAGAAATGAACCATCCGTGTGTGTATGGACTTTCACGACCTAAACAAGCCTTGTCCTAAAGATAACTTCCCCACGTCTTTCATTGATCAGATTCTTGATGAGTGTGCAGGAAGCGAGATATTTTTTTATGGACGGATTTTTAGGATATAACCAAATCCAGATCAAACCTGAGGACAGACACAAGATGGAATTTATATGTCCTTGGGGTACTTTCGCATACTAGAATATGCCTTTCGGCCTTAAAAACGTCGAATCAAGCTTCCAACGTGCCATGACTTTCTCTTTTCATGATCTCAAGCAGATATTCGAAGCCTACCTTGATGATCTCCCTGCTCACTCTCGTAAGAGAGTGGATCATGTTATACACCTTCGGCTAGTTTTTGAAAGATGTTGTTACTATAGAATCTAGTTAAACCATCACAAATGCATATTTTGCGTTAAGTATGGCCGTCTCTTAGGATTTTTAGTTTCCAAGACCGGGATCATGGTAGATCCTCTTAAGGCTGAGGAAATACTTCAGTTGCCTCCCCCGCACATGATTAGACAACTTCAACATTTACAGGGGAAAGCTAACTTTCTACGTCGTTTCATAGTGAATTATGCCAATATCACTAAGGGTTTCATGCACCTCTTGAATAAAGACACACCTTTTATCTGGGATGAGCAAGCCCAAGATTCTTTTGACGCTTTGAAGAAAGCCTTGGTATCTTCCCCTCTGCTAAAATCACCTGATTACAGTAGAGATTACTTGTTGTATATTGCCACGTCTGTAGAGACAATTGGTATGGTTCTAGTTCAGGAGGATGATGAGATCCATGAGCACGTCATCTACTATCTTAGTCAAAACCTAGTCAGCCCTGAGCTTAATTACTCTCATGTTGAAAAGCTAGCTTTGGTTGTCGTTCACGTAGTCCAACGTTTACGTCACTATATATTGTTTTGCAAGACTATGGTGGTTGTTGATGTCAATCCATCTCAATACATCCTTACCAGGCATATTACAGGGGGGAAATAAAATAAATGGATTGTCATCTTACAATAATTTGATCTTGACTTTGCTTCAGCAAAGTCCAAGAAATCGCTAGTTTTTGCAGAGTTAATATCCGATTTTCCACAACTAGATGAGGATGTTATCCATGTTGATTTGTTTGCAAATGAACACAATTTCCTTGTCTCGTCGTCCGACCCCTGGTATGGAGACATTGTTTTATATCTTCAAACCTTGAAGTTCGCTCGGCATCTCTCGTGAGATGATCGACGGCGTGTTAGATATCAAGACAAAAATTATACCATCATCGGTGACACTTTCTATCATCGGGGAGTATATAATATCTGGTGTCGTTGCTTAACTCATGAGGAAGCCGAGTTAGTCCTAAACGATTTCCACAAAGGGGATTGTGGTGGTCACCTATCCGGGCTTGCGACAGCCCAAAAAATCATGCAAGCCAGTTATTTCTCGACTACGATATTTAAAGATTGTATTGAAGTGGTTAAAAAGTGTCACCCATGCCAGGTGTTCACACGAAAAATGTGCTCGCATCTAGCCCCTCTTCACCCAGTCATTATTGTCGGTCCTTTCACCAAGTGGGGGGTAGATTTCATCGATTGCAACCTAACTTCGGTTGGGGGGCATCAACATATCATCGTGGTCGTCGACTAATTTACTAAGTGGGACGAGGCCATGCCTACTGTAAAATTCGATGGGAATATTGTAGCCTTCTTCGTGTTCAACCAAATTATCGCCCGGTTCGGTATCCCGAGTGAGATTGTCATTGATCATGGCAGTCACTTTCAGATTGAAATGATGGTAGAACTAGCATCTAAGCTGGGGTTTAGACACAATCATTCATTCCCTTATTACCCCCAGGAAAATGGGCAAGTAGAGGTCGTCAACAAGTCTCTCAAGACCATTTTGAAAAAAACTGTCAGTTGGAGTAATTTCAATTGGCACATCATGCTATATCCCGCGCTTTGGGCATACCAAACCTCGGTTAAGACTGCCACCAGTTTTTCCCCTTTTCAGTTAGTGCACGGTGTGGAGTCGATCCTTCCTATTGAATGTGAAATCCCTTCTCTCAAGTTGGCAATTAAGCTCCTACCTGACACTTCAGATTTAGAGTGACGCCTTGTGCACCTAGAGAGTCTTGACGAGTAGCATTGGGATGCCTTTACGGCTATCGAGGCAAATAAGAAATGTGTCAAGGTCCAATATGACAAGTCTGTCTGTCCTCGGTTGTATGTTGAGGGTGACTTGGTCCTCTTGTATGACCAAGCCAAAGAACCACTACGGGCGGGAAAGTTTAAACCCATGTGGCATGGTCCTTACATTGTGCGACGTGTTCTGGAAAAAGGATCCTACGAGTTAGAATATTATGAAGAGAATAAATTGGTCGAGCCCAGAAATGGGCTCTACCTGAAAAAGTACTACGCTTGAGCCCTAGGATTGAGTGGAACTCTTTGTATACTAATGTAAATTTAGTGTATATACATCTCTTTTTTCCTTTTCTTTTGTCTTTGGCTTGCTTATCAAGTTTTCCCTTTGTTGACAGATGTCAATGGAGTCTTCAGTCTACCTAGGATTTGCAGACGAAGCCAGTCATCATACACAGAACTTAGCTTCTGTCGCTTGGGTGGTTTACTCACCCGAAGGTCTGCTGGTGTCTTCAGGTGGTGTATGCCTATGGCCATCCACAAATAATGTGGTTGAATATAGCGTCGTCATAGAACTTTTGCACGATGCTATCTCACATGGTATTCTCTCTTTAGAAGTTCACCTGGATTCCTAGTTAGTAGTATGTCATTTGAACGATCGTTACCGCATGCATGATCCTACTTTACTCCATCGATTCCTATGGGTACGTCTTTTAGAATGACAATTTGATTTTATTACATATTATGACATTCCTAGGAGTTATAATCATGTATTTGATGCCTACGCTAATTATGTTTTATATTGGAATTTGTCACATTAATAAAGCAAAGAAAACCATTAAATCAATGTACACATTGTAAGATATAAGTAAAGCCAAAGATCCCTTTTTAAATATTTCGAAATATTGTGTTTATATTACAAAATTGGGGCTAAAACCCCTTAATGCACATATACAGCCGATATACATATCCCACGAAATCTATGCCTATGGTGCCGGATGTGTATCATGGTAGAAAACCATGGTGTTTGTGAGACGCCAGAAGAGTCGTACCCATTCTCTAGGTACACCAACCACCTATCGCTACATGGCTTCAGGTAGATCCTCTACCTGAACCATAGGAATCCTCTGTGTCAAACGAGACAAGTTACCTTGTACGTTCTAGATGACTCTCTTCGCCTCTACTCCCGCCGCCTCATCTCCCCGGTTCCTCCATCGATGTCGAAGGAATCCCTCTGGCCATCGTGGACCCACGTTTGCGATTACACATGTATCTAGTTAATATTTAAACACCATTCAAAAATATTTTTGTTCCCTAAATAAAAAAATTCAAAAAAAAATGAAATATTTAAAAACTTGTTACCTATATCTCCATAGGTGGACCCTAGTGGAAGTGGAATATCAAGATCTCCTTTGAAATCGATCCATGCATAGGGATAGTCATCCAGAGCAATGATTTGTCGCTGCCACCAGAAGAAAAAATCATCATTGTAGGGAGTCGATACCCTACCTCCCCCCTGTCGTCTCATGACCTCGATCCACCACGTCATGTCTGGATCAGGTGGTTCTCTAGGAAGGATCTCCACTCTAGGTCCAAGGCCTAGAACCCGCTCGAAAAAGAAACTGCAAAGAATAGAGGCAAACCCGAAGTTTCGCTTACTTCCTTGTTTGCACTCTGTCAGCTGACCTTTCATATTGGCGAGTAGTGAGGTACACCAATCATAGACAGTAGGCCTAGCACACTCTACTGCGTAAAACATAAGCGGTCTCGACGCTTGATGTAGCGAGGTCAAACCTATTATCCTAGTAAGCACGAGCATAATGATCTTCAAACTGAGGTTGGTTATTGCCTGGATGGGGACTTCACTTCCCACCTTGGGAGTCCCTTCTACACAGTGGGCATCGATATACTCCTCAATCTTCATCCCACTCCCTGCTTCGCATGACTTGAGTTTCACAACCTCCCCTTGGCATGATAGACCAGTTAAGAAGCAGATGTCCTCTACTTCGATCCTCAATGGTTGTCCATCAAGGATAAATCTCTCGCTATCAGGGTCCCAGTAACCCACCAACATCTCCAACAACCTCACTTGGGCCCTCATTCCTTTGAGAGCCCAAAATTTGTACAAGACACATATTTTTAGAGCCGCTTGAGCCACCGGATCTTGATCCAAAACTGCATCTACCTCCTCATGCTCTCACTCACTCCATTCCAAGACCATCCTACAAAAAACAAATAATTTTTTGAGTTAGAACCCTTCTTTTTTTCCATTTGTGTACCTATACGCGGATTTACTTGCACACAGTCACATGTAGGTCTCATACACACTCCCTGTGGTTCACATAGGGGCGTATACCTAGTCATACACACGACCTATACAAGGAAACCCGCGTATACCAAAAATCCTAATTTACACCCTCAAAAACTAAAAAATGGAAACCTAATTCAAAAATGTAATCCAGTGAATTTGAAGAGGAAGAGATGAAGAGTTACCTGATCCATATGGTTCGTGATTTCATTGCTTGATGCTCCCGCAGTCGTCGTTTGAATCTTGGAGGTATTTTTGGTCCAAATTGCACTATTTGGGTAAAAATCAAAATGATACAGTAATTTTTTATTTTATTACTATTTATAAGCTATTTTTACCCACTTTATATAGTTTCATGCTATTTTTTAACCTAATGGACTAATTGAAGAGTGGTTTTGAGTTGGTTTGTTGTAGTTTTGACTCAGTTTTCTTGCAGATTTCCACATCATGATTGATTGTTCGTCACCTCGAGCACGTATTTTCATAACCTAGCATATAGGATAGGTATCCACTCCATCATGCATTTTGCATTATCCTTCGACTACCACTTTTTACGCCTTAGGAAGGAACCCATTTTTTATGACACAGAACCTCCCATCTGCTATAAATAGTGTCACTAATAAATGGTAGAGATTTACCAAACATGGGCGCCCTAATTAGATCCTCTTTGTCATTTGGTGCCCATGCAGAGTTTTTCCTTAGGACCAGGAGTCCATTATAATTCAATACATGACCTTATGATGAGCCTCATCTCTCATTCATGCACATGTGGCCTTATCCCCCGTGGACTCCCAAAAACGAGTCTTAGTTAAGCTCTTTTCTGACTCGTCTAAAAACTAAAAAGATTGTCGAGTGATTTGTCCCTTTCACACTCGTTAAATTGGATTTGAAAGGTCAAGAGTCTTATTTAAGCTCTTTTCCGACTCGTCTAAAAATTGAAAAGATTGTCAAGTTATTTGTCCCTTTCACACTCTTTAAATTGGATTTGAAAGGTCATGAGTCTTAGTTAAGCTCTTTTCCGACTTACTATCAAAAATAGAAAACATTGTCTAGTGAACTTGTCTTTTTCACACTCGTAAATTGGATTCGAAAAGACGTCTATTTGGCACAAGTTTACCCCTTTTTCACACCAAGTAGACTAAAAGACATAAAAAAGGATATTTATTTATTTATTGGTGTTAATTTGTGATTGCATCTCATGCCCTTGCTTGCAGTATTGAGCCTTTAGTTGGTTCTCACTTTGCGTTATAAACCGTTGCATAAGCAGTTTTTGCATCCTCAACGAAGTAGACCCTTGTTTATACCCTTCGCAATTTGACACCCTATACCCTGGAGGGAACATCACCCCGAGTGTTCATCTCCCGGATGCATTTCCTTACATTAAGCATAGGTACGTTCCACTGCTGAAACTAGTTTTTCTTACTTGCGACACTTGTTTCCTCCTTTGTATCATAGCATTCATTTGTTATGAAAAAAAAATATATGGGTGGGAAGGGAGTACTACATTATAATCGATAGCAGTCGTGTCGCCTTTGAACATAGCACAAAGTTATTGAGTCCTTGTGTCATCATAATTTTTGGTTTAGCATGGCCTTAGGAAGCTGATCTCGTTATAGAGTTTTCTTTGTCGGCCGGTTACTCTTCCAGTCCCTATAAAGAACATTATTGATTCCTCCTGCATATAATAGTCACATCATTAATTCTATGCTGTCAGAGTCCACCATATGTCTCATGCTCTTGTTCAAAGGAAGTCTATCAACCTGTGTCAGCCACTCCTCGAAAATCTTGACTTTGAATGTCGGCCATACCCTCAGTTTGTCTCAGAATCACATGATACTATGGTCTTATCATGCACCCTGGCCCTACTTTCATCATCGATAGGTCACCTTGAACCCAGCAATCGACATATCATCATTGGACATTGGCTGGGTGGTTTCCCTTGTGTTCGATGACAAGACATCTATTCACACTTTGGGATTCATGCAGTGTCTTGAATGCCATTAGTCTTATTGGTGGTATCCTTGCCTTTGTCAGCAGTTTTTATCATTGGTTGTTATTCAGAGGGTCTTTTTCGTATACCGCTTGCATTTGGTACACGCGAAAGACGCACAGGGTCGTTGGTTTGTGAACATGTTCTTTGTCCGATCTCCACCAAATCATGAAGCTCCTAATTTGTTCCTCGTGCTGACTAATGAGAGATGCCTTAATGCTCTCCTTTCAGCGGGTCTCTTTCGATCGACTTCGGCTCATTTATTGTGGATACGAGACCTAGAGTTTTATGAGTATCTTGAGGCTTGCAGTCATTAGTGGCATGCTCTCTCACCATTGACATATGGGAATACATCAATGTCTCCTGATCAATGGATTTATCAAGTGTTCGACACCGACTCCTTTATTCACACTTGTAGGATTGTACTCGGTGCCTTGATACCTACTTTCATTATTGGTAGGTTTTCTCACGTTTGTTAACGGTATACCTCAATGATCGGTAATCAAAGGAAGTCTCATTATGTTCGACCTCAACTCCTTTATTCACATGATGTAGAATTGCACCCTTGGTGGATAGTGTAGAAGACTTGAAGACATCACTACATGGTCATAGCTTTCCTGAGTTGTTGCTTCCCTTTCATTGGACCAGCACCTATTCGACTTCAGTGATCATGGGAGATCAGATTGTACTCCATTGTATACAGATATCTTCAGATTGATTTTGAGACTGGTTTCATTGGGCCTTGTTTGTGACTATGGCATCTTTTGGCATATAACTGCACTTGTATTTTCCTATTCATGGCCATGAACACTTGTTTGGTATATTTTCCACATGGATCTTCATTGTATTTCTGGAAGCCATGTATGCAAAGTCAATATAGAATGTAATGAGAAATCAAGTTCGTCCAACTGGTTCTCTATCACTCCACTTCTGGGTTATTTATAATGTATTTAAGCCATTGCAGATACTCCTCTAATCTCACACATTAGGGGGCATCTGTTATAGCAAGATTTGCCTCACCATTTCTATCTTGCACAGAGGGCCTTTTTCCATTTCCCTGTGTAGACTTGTCATCCCTTTTTTGATGAATCCAAAGCCAAAAATATACATTTTTCCACATATACGCTCCATATCTTCTATACAAGATGTGTATACGTTGGTTGCTCCACTACAAACCACGTACATCGGGATTTGTTCCAGAAAATACAAAAATGAAGTCAGGTTTCCATGTCACGACAAGAGATCTTTGATCCTTGGCCTTCCATATACTGGAAACGTTCCGACTTAGCCCTTTGGTTTCATTCTGAAGGCTATAAAAGCACAATTCCGAACTATGGAAAAGAGGAGAAAGCATTCAACTTTGAGAGCAAAGTTACTCTAGAGAAATTACTTCATATTGAGTCTGCATCCCTTTGTCCCTCAAGTCTGAACACGGTGTTCAGCCCCCAAGCTATTTCCCTATTGTTGAGAGAACTTCATTGTCTCTCTCCTATGAGCTTGCCTTTGGTGGAGGATTGAAGTGGTGGAGGCCCAGTTGGAAGGAACTTGGTTCCTTGGTTTCGAACCGTGCCGACACGAAAGTTTGTAATGTTGTCACTTCTGCTGATCAATTATTAATAGAAATACTCATTTCTCGTCCTATTGGTATATTGCAAATATATGATTATTATCCATGGGAATGTTTGTAATGTTTATTAATGGATTATGTTATCTGATGTGCTAACCCCTTTATATCATCGCTATATACTTGCTTCGCTCGTTCGTTAAGAACTTATTGCAGGTATAAAGTTTTGGGTCGAAGTACTCAACAGTGGAACATCATCAAACGTTGGATAGAGGTAGGCCTCTTTCTTATCTTGCACATTAGTTTATATAGCATATGTTGGAATTGAGTTGATTTCTGCAGTCATACCTGTCTGTTGTGGTTTACCCTTGGACATAGTGAGTTTTTCCCTCGTAACACCTACCCCATTCCTCATTAAGTTAGCATAGAAGTTTCATCATCATTTTAACTTTTATGAACTAAACATAAATGTATAAACACAAATAATCATAAATAAATACACAGTCATACCAAATAATTATTTTATCTTTTTTAAAATAAAATTGAATAAACATTAATTTCTCCTTTTCCAAGTAAAAAATAAAACTTACATTGTAATAAATAGTCAAACTAAATGGAGTTCATTTTATGTTAATGTAATAATGATATGTCATTATTTTCAAATATACCTCCATAATAATATAAAGGAAGTAAAGGAAGTGGTAGTTAGATCTCTTGTGGTTATTATTCCACTTATTTAATAAGTTAAAGCAACCATGACATGTTACAGGTACACATGCCTAAAGTAATGATCATGTGAAGTATTTAGTTAGTCCACTTATGCGATGATAACAATATCAAACAAATTGATATGTGGTTAAAATAATGACCTATCAATTCAATTTGCATTATATGAGAATTCACTTGGACCTAGAAAGCAATACCACAACATAAAAGTTTTAGTTGAAAGCAATGGGCTATGGGCTTTACGGTTTCGAATGAAGTATAAATAATCCATCTATATATACACACACGGTTTCGAATAAAGTATAACTAATAAAATATATACACACTCCAAGATAATCCAAGATTGGCTTAACAGGAAAAGTGTTCTTAGGGTGGCAAATCGGGATGCGTGGAAGGAAAGAATAGAATAAACTTGTCTTCTTTTTAGTTCTATCACTTTTGCACACATATATAGGGAGGTGAACAAACAAGCGGATTGCCAATCAAAAAAGGCTCTCCACAGCTATCAAGGGAGAATAGCATACAACCTTTGGATGGATGGCCATGAGGGCCCAACTCAGTTCATAAATCTGTAGTTTTTTATTTGTTGTCTCAATTGTCTATAGGACTTTTATTAGACAAGCTCTAGTTTTTTTCAGTTTTTCTCTTCTTGGAGTGAGGATATTTTTGAAGGACTTCTAGACTATTTTACCTTTGTGTCGAAGATTATAGACTAGCCAACTTTTTGGTCCTTAGACTCTTTATAGGACTTTTCTCTATGTTTTCATGACTGGACAGAGTGGACTTTATGCCACGTTAGCACAGAAAAGACTTATGTAAAAAGATTATATTATTTTTAATATAATGTGAAAT
>SNQJ01S0015128.1:89249-101090 GCA_010110895.2 Picea sitchensis | reverse complement strand
GACAACATCTAATAGTGTCTCACTATGATAGGCCATGGGGTGGCCGTGCTAAGTAAGAATGATGCCCACAACATACTCTGAAGCATCTGTCTCGATCTTAAAGGGTTTCTACAGGTCCAGTAGTGAAATTCCCGGGGCTAAGCACAAGAGTTGCTTCAAATCATTGAACGCTTGTTGTTGGGACCGACCCCACACAAATTTCACCTTACCACCACCCCTGGTTACTTGGTCGAGGGCCCATGCAATATGGGAGAATCCCAAGATGAACCTGTTGTAGAAATTTTCAAGGCCCAAGAAGCTCCAAAGCTCAATGAGTGTGGTTGGGGCTGGCTAGTCACGAATGACTTGGATTTTGGCTGGATCCACATGTACGCCATGATGATCAATGATGTAGCCTAGGTAATGAACCTTGTCCATGTTGAAGGAGCATTTTTCCAAGTTAGTGTAGAGATGGTGTTGCCGCAGGGTGTGCAAAACCCACTGAATATGTTGCAAGTGTTCTTCCCAAGTCTTGCTGTAAATGACAATGTCATCCAAATACACCACTACAAAAGTATTAGTGAATGGTGGTAGGATATTGTCCATCATCCTCATGAAAGTGGATGGAACATTTTTCAAACCAAAGGGCATGACCAACCATTCAAAAAGACCTTCCTTTGACTTGAAGGAGATATTCCATACATCTGTCTACTCTATTGGGACCTGGTCATAGCCAAACTTCAAATCAATCTTACTGAAGTATTTTCCCCCTATGAGATGATCAAGGAGGTCGTTGATTCGAGGAATCAGGTACCAATTTTTTACTGTGATTTTATTCAGGGCCTGGTAATTAATGCAAAGTTGTCAGGTTCCATATTTCTTCTATACTGGCACGATTGGGCTCCCATAAGGTGATGAGATGAGACAGATGTGCCCCTTTTGAATCATTTCTTGGATCTGCCACTTGATCGCCTCATTATCTAATAGTGAGTGGCGATAGACTGGGCCATTGGGCAGTGGTGCGCTGGGGGTCAGATTGATGGGGTGCTTGACCTTACAGTGCAGAGGTACCTCGGTATGTGAGGAGAAGATATCTGAGTATTCTTCCATGACCTTATCCACTTTCTTCTACTGTGTGGAGAGCGAATCACGAAGAATAAAAAATTCCATGTCTCAGAGATGACCTTTCTGTATTTCTTGGCAGAGATCAAGGAAATAACATTGGGTGGGACTGCCTTGGGTATCCTCTACAATTTCTTGTTCAAAGTAATAATAACACTACGAGGCCTAGACTCATATACAACATGACATTTCCATAAATATGGTTGGCCAAAAATAACATTACAAACTTCCATAGGGGAAACATCACACGATACCTCGTCTTTGAAGGGCTTGATGTCGTATGACAGGCGACATTGTTGACTGATGCAGATGTAATTCCTTGGCAAAGCCATATGATGGTGTAGGGATGCGGGTGTGGCATTGTCGGCAGGGAGAGTCTCTTGACAACCTCTGCTGAGATGAGGTTCTTCTGACTACCACTATCAATGATGAAGTGCAACGGGGTACCCTTCACCCACATCTGTGAATGAAAAAGGTGCTTGCCTTCCTATAGCTCATCTGGTTCACTGGGCTGGAACTTGGTGGTAGAAACTGTAGCACTGGATTCTGCGTCAATTATCTGTCTCCCCCTTTCTGGTTCTGAATCAAAGTCATAACCCGCATCTGATTCAGAGGCTTTCACCTCAGCCACCAGTGACTACTTCGAGCGATAATCAATAGTGTTATTCCAAGGGCTCTTATGGAAGTCGCACCACTTCCCGATATATTTCTTTGTCTTTTCGATGTCCTTCTTTTATTACGGCCTGGACTGGTTGTCTTGAGGATGTCTGTCTTTGATCTGTCCTTTGTTCTCTAGGTTGGGGCCGCCCTTTCCTCGCTTTTGCTGTGAGGGGTTCCTAGGCCCAAATTTCTGCGTCTTTTGTTTGAGCTTCTGCTTGATTTTGACGACATATTGGTAGGATGCACCCAAGGATGAGATGTACAGAAACTCCATTTTGGCATGGATGTATCTATGTAGATCACTGCGATACTTGAGAACCAAATGTCGCTCAAATTCCTTGAAACCCAGCTTGGTGCGCAAGGTATGGAAGATATTTGTGAACTCAGGCACCGCTTGGTCTCTTTCTTGCCGCAACGTGGTCCATTTCGTGTACATGTCATCATAACTTCCAAAAGGGTAGTATTTTTCCTTAATAGCATCCCTAAAGGACTCCCAGGTGACTGCAATTGTAAATAATGAAGGTTCCTATGTTTCCTTTTGCTCACAGAAATTTTCCCACCAATATTTGACATGGGGGACAACTTTGAGGAGCGCAAAAGTAATCTTTTCTCTATTCGAGAAGTTATGGACAAAGAAATACCCTTCTAGCAGATTCAACCATTTGTCTACTGCATCTATGTCTATTTGACCTTCAAATATAGGAATATCGAATTTGATTTGTACCTTGAAGGGGGAGGTTCCTCTGTTTGAGGAAAATGCATCGCCTTTTGGTAGTCGCCGAAGGATTTGTGCAAAACTATCCATAATATCGTTCCTATGTTGTGTGAGGGCTTCGTCGAGAAACATTTTGAAGGGATCTCCTGTCCTGTTTTCTTTATTTTTTTTTCCACAAGAGGTCATTTGGGCATGCGAGAGATTTTTCCCTCAAGATAAACAAGCTCTAGAACCAATTCTTTGTACCATGACCTCGTTGGGGACATGCATTAAGAACGATAAGGAGTAGACCACTCTGATACCACTGATACATAATATATTTGTAGAATGAAATGAATACATATTATTCTCAAAATATGCTTAACACAGAATAACAAAAATACAGTAAAACTAGTTTCTATTCAATAAGGAAATAAACTGAAACTGTAAAATGCAGCGGAAACAAGCTTGCTAGAATGGTGGCGGCTTATCTCTAAGAAGAGATGTGATAGATGCGCTTATTCACAAGAAGATGATAACAATGAGGATCTGAAGGCCTTTTTACAATAAAAATGAATGTAAAAAACCCTAGACATCCAAAAAACCTAACCCTGGGAGATGAAGCATCAAAAGTCATGTGGGCCTCGTTTGGGTAAGTTAGTACATCAACTTCCCGGGGTTGTAACTTTTGCATACGATATTCATTTTAGGTGCATGATATCCTGTCGGAAAGGTCTATCCGAGGAATACACATTTTGATGCTATATATCAAGCATCATTCGTTTTGTGGCGAGCCATAAAAAATGTTGTTTAGGGCCTCAAAATGGCCCCGCAAGTTAGGAACCCAAAAACTAGGGAAAACCTGCCAAACTGGAAAACTACCAAATGAGCCAGCTGGAATAGGTGGGAGGCCACCAACATCCATCTGGATAAATCCTCCCCCATGAGGAAGCAATGGTATCCATTGCATTGAGTTCCCGCATAAGATGAGGAAATTTCTGTTGAATTTGGCCCCGAGTGAGCCACTTGCCTTGTTGCAAGAGCTGCCCTGCTTTGACAAGTCGATAAAGCTGGATCCTTTGCTGGTGAGTGCCCTTGATTTGTTTGTCCAAAATATGATCACTGGATTCCTGTTGCATGCAATTAGGGTTGAGCTCTATTGGTGTCAATTGTTCTTCTATCTCTGAGGTGTCCAATAATGGTGGAAAATACGGTCGAACGATATCCATGTTGAACACTGGGTGCAAGCCAAGGAAAAGTGGAATGTTGAGCTCGAAGGAATTATCACCCATAGCCTTGGTGATAGTGTATGGCCCATAATGGATTGGGTGGAGCTTCCGATGGGGTCCTGTAAGGCGCTCTTTTTGTAAGTGCAACCAAACTTTGTCACCCCCCTGAAACTTATGTGGCACCTAGTGTTGATTTTGGCGCTGCTTGTACTTGGCATTGGATTTCTGTAGGATATCTTGAACCTATTGGCAGATGTAATGGATCCGCACAATGAACCGGGTGGCTTTGTCAACTTTAGTTGGAGTAGGATATGAGTCGGCCAAGGTGACCGTAAGGGGAAGTGCAACATCTATGGGACCCAATGGTTGGAATCCTAAGCCCACCTAAAAGGGGTTGTGGCCAATTGAGCTATGTAGGGATCGGTTATAGCTATGATGAACATTGGGGAGAATCTCATCCCTTATGCGAGGGTACTTGGAATTATACATGCACAAGATATGCATGATCATTCGATTTACAACCTTGGTTTGTCCATCTGTCCGGGGGTGGAAGGTCGTGGATTTGGTGAGTTTGGTGTCCAACAGTGACCAGAGGCTTGACCAGAATGTGATGAGAAATAGAATGTCCTGATCTGATACAATGGTTTGTGGGATTCCAAATATACCCAGACTCATTCAAAGAAGAGCTTGGTAGTGAATTCTACTGTGATTCTCTTCTTGCAGGCTGCCATAATTTCCATCTTACAAAAGTGATCCAAAACCACAAAAACATAGTCATTGCCTCGCTTGGTGGATGAGAGGCCTGACATGTAGGCCATTGAGATGGATTCCCATGGCCTGTCAGAAGTAGGAAGAGGTGTGTATAGGCCCTTTTTCTTAGTGGCCGATTTGGAAATCACGCAGGCAGTGCTGGACCACATATACTTTCTGACCTCCTGTCAAAGTTTTGGCTAGTAGAAATGTTTCTGCAATAGTACCACTATATTTTCAATGCTAAATTATCCTACCACTTGATTGTAGTGGGCTTCCCATATCATCTTCACTCCCTCACTTTATGAAATGAAGATATGGCCCAGACGACACAACAACCTGTCCTGAAGATGGAAATTAGCAAAAACTGCATTTGCACCCAACATTTGGTAGGCGGTGGCGAAGTCCGGGTCTGTCTCATAGAGGTGGGGCCATCCATAGGTCTCATGGATGCAATATTCGATCACCGTGGTGAGTTCCACGACTGGCGGTCTGTTGAGGCAATCGACGATGCATTTGGTGCTTCCTTTTTTATACTTGATGTTGAGGTGGAATTGTTGCAAGTCTATGGATGACTTCTGATGGCGATCATTCTGCAATTTTCCTTATGTCTGCATGAACTGCAATGGCTTATGATCAATGTGGATGACTGCCTCCTTCCCAATAATTTAATGTCTCCACTAGCGGTAGGCTTGCACAAAGTAGTACATTTCTGCGATCTTTTTCTCATGTCTACATGGACGTGGCTACGATATTTTGCTCATTCTGAGAGATAATCACGAAGAAGACAAAATTACCTGTCTAAGAGATGACCTTTCTGCATTTCTTGGCAGAGATCAAGGAAATAGCATTGTGTGGGACTGCCTCAGGTATCCTGTACAATTTCTTGTTCAAAGTAGTAATAACACTGTGATGCCTATACTCATATGCACCATGATGTTTCCATAAATGTGGTTGGCCCAAAAGAACATTACAAACTTCGAGAGGTGCAACATCACACAATACCTCATCTTTGAAGGGCTTGATGTCGTATGACATGTGACATTGTTGGATGGCATAGATGTCACTTCCTTAGCAGAGCCATCCGATAGTGTAGGGATGCAGGTGTGACGTTGTCAATAGGGTGAGTCACTTGACAACCTCTGCTGAGATGAAGTTATTCTTGCTATCACTATCAATGATGAAGTGTAGCGGGTTACCCTTCACCCACATCTCTGAATGAAAAAGGTGCTCACCTTCCTTTGGCCCATTTGGTTCATTAGGTTGGAGCTTGGTGGTAGAAATGGTAGCACTAGGTTCTGCGTCAATGATCCATCTCCCCCTTTCTAGTTCTGACACAGAGTCAGAACCCACGTCTGATTCAGAGGATTTCACCTCAGCCACTAGTGACTGCTTCGAGTGACAATCAACAATGTTATGCTAGGGGATCTTATGGAAGTCACACCACTTCCCAATATATTTCTTTCTCTTTCCAGTGTCCTTCTTTGCTTGCAGTCTGGACTGACTGTCCTAAGGCTGTCCATATTTTCTCTGTCCTTTGTTCTACGGGTTGGGGCCACCCTTTCCTGGCTTTTTCTATGAGGGGTTCCCAGGCCCAAATTTCTCCTTCTTTTGTTTGAGCTTCTGCTCAATTTTGACGACATATTGGTAGGCCTTGCCAAAGGATGAGATGTACAAAAACTCCATTTTGACCTTGATGTATCTATGTAGAACGCCTCGATACTTGAGCACTAGATGTCACTCAAAATATTTGATTCCCATCTTGGTGTGCAAGGTATAGAATATATTTGTGAACTCGGGCATCGCTTGGTCTCTTTCCTATCGCAGCGTGGTCCATTTTGTGTACAGGTCATCATAACTTCCAACATGGTAGTATTTTTCCTTAATAGCATCCCTAAAGGATTCCCAGGTGACTGTGACTATAAATAATGAGGGTTCCTCTGTTTCCTTTCGCTCACAGAAATTTTCCCACCAATATTTGACATGGGGGATGACATTGAGGAGCACAAAAGTAATCTTGACTCTATTCGAGAAGTTATGGACAAAGAAAAACCCTTCTAGTAGATTGAACCATTTGTCTATCACATTTGCATCTATCTGACCTTCAAATATAGGAATATTGAAGTTGATTTGTACCTTGAAGGAAGCAACGCCTCCGTTTGAGAAAGATGCGTCGCCTGTTGGTAGCCGCCGAAGGATTTGCGAAAAACTATCCATCATCTCGTTCCTCTATTGCATGAGGGATTCCTTGAGAAACATTTTAAAGGGATCTATTTTCACATCGTATTTATTTTCTTCTTCCATGAGAGGTCGTTTGGGCGTGTGAGAGATTTTTTCTTCAAGAGAAACAAGCTCGAGACCCAATTCTTTGTACCTTGAACTCATTGGGGACATGCATTAAGAACGACATGGAGAAGACTGCTCTGATACCACTGATCCAGAATATATTTGCAGAATGAAATGAATATAGATTATTTTCAAAATTTTCTTAACACATAATAACAGATATACAATAAAACTGGTTTCTATTCAATAAGGAAATAAGCTGAAACTATAAAATGCAGCGGAAACAAGCTTGCTAGAATGCTGGCGTCTTATCTCTGAGAAGAGATGTGACGGATGTGCTCATTCGTAAGAAGATGATTACAATGAGGCTATGGAGGCATTTTTAAAATAAAAAAGAATTTAAAAAAACCTAAACCTAGGAGATGAAGCGCCAAAAGTCACGTGGGCCCCGTTTAGGTAAGTTAGTAAATCAACTTCCTGGGGTCATAACTTTTGCACATGATCTCCATTTTAGGTGCACGATATCTTGTTGGAAAGTCTATCCGAGGAATACATATTTTTTTGCCATCTATCAAAAGTCATTTCGACTGTGGAGAGCCATAAAAAACGTTCTTTGGGGCCTCAAAATGGCCTCGCAAGTCAGGGAACCGAAAACTAGGGAAAAAACTGCCAAACTGGAAAAATGCCAAAACGAGCCAATTTGAATAGGTGGGATGCCACTGACATCCATTTGGATCAATCCTCCCCCCTCAGGAAGTAATCATATCCATTGGGTTGAGTTCCCCCATCAGACGAGGAAAGTTCTTGGGTGAGCCACTTGCCTTGGTGCAAAAGCTGCCCTGCTTTGACAACTCGATAAATCTGGATCCTTTGATGGTGAGTTCCCTTGATTTGTTTGTCCACAATATGATCACTGGATGCTTGTTTTATGCATTCAGGGTTGATCTATGTTGGTGTCATCTATTCTTCTATCTCTAAGGTGTCCAATAATGGTGGGAAATATGGTCGAAGGATATCCACGTTGAACACTGGGTGCAAGCCAAGGAAAGGAGGAATGTTGAGCTCGAAACCATTATCACCCACAAACTTGGTGATGGTGTATGGCCCATAATGGAGTGAGAAAATATTCCTATGGGGTCTTGTAAGGCGCTCTTTCTGCAAGTGCAACCAAACTTATTTCCCACTTGAAACTTATGTGGCACCCGATGTTGATCATGGCATTGCTTGTACTTGCCATTGGACTTCTCTAGGATATCCTAGACCTATTGGAGGATGTGCTAGATCCACTCAATGAACGGAGTGGCTTTTTAAAATTCAATTGGAGCAGGAGATGAGTCGACCGAGGTGACCGCAAGGGGTAGTGCAACATCTATGGGACCTAATGGTTGGAATCCCAGCCCCACCTAAAAGGGGTTGTGGTCAGTTGAGCTATGCAGGGCTCGGTTGTAGCTATGATAAAAATATGGGAGACTCTCATCCCATGTAGGGTGCTTGGAATTATGAATGCGAAGGATATGCACTATCATTCGATTTATGACCTAGATATGGCCATATGTCTGGGGGTGGAAGGCTGTGGATTTGGTGAGCTTGGTGTCCAACAATGACTAGAGGCTTGACTAGAATGTGCTGAGAAATCAACTATCTCGATCTGAGACAATGGTTTGTGGGATTCCAAAATGTACTCAGACTCATTCAAAGAAGAGCTTGGTAGTGACCTCTGTTGTGATGCTCTTCTTGCAGGCGGCCATAATCACCATCCTAGAAAAGTGATCCACAACCAAAAAAACACAGTCATTGCCTTGCTTGGTGGATGGGAGGCCCAACATGTATTCCATTGATATGGATTCCCATGGCCTTTCAGGAGTAGGAAGAGGGGTGTACATGCCTTGTTTCTTAGTGTTCGGTTTGGCAATCGTGCAGGACGTGCAAGACCTGATATACTTGCTAACCTCCTGTCAAAGTTTCAAGCAGTATAAATGTTTATGTAGCATTGCCACTGTCTTTTTGACGCTAAAGTGTCTTGCACCCAACTATAGCGGGCTTCCCAGATTATCTTCGCTTGCTCACTTGATGGAACAAAGATATGGCCCAGATGACACAACAGTCCATCCTGAAGATGGAAATTAGTAAAAACTGTGTTTGCGCCCAAGTATTGGTAGGTGGTGGAGAAGTACAGGTTTGTCTCATAAGGTTGGGGCCATCTAGAGGTCTCATGGCCACAAGATTCTAGCACCGTGGTGAGTGCTGCGACTGGCGGTCTGTTGAGGAAATCAACGACGCAATTTATGCTTCATGTTTTATACTTCATGTTGAGGTGGAATTGCTGTAAGTACGTGGATTACTTCTGATGGCCGTCATTCTGCAATTTTCCTTGTGTCTGCATGAACTATAGTGGCTTATGATTAGTGTGGATGATTGTCTCCTTCCAAAGAATGTAATGTCTCCACTAGCGGTAGGCTTGCACAATGGAGTACATTTTGTTTGTTATAAGTAGGGTACTTGCAGACAACATATGATAGTGTCTCACTATGATAGTCCATGAGGTGGTTGTGCTAAGTGAGAATGATGCCCACAACATAGTCCGAAGAATTTGTCTCGATCTCAAAGGGCTGCTATTGCTCCGGTAGTGAAAGTACTGGGGTTGAGCACAAGCACTGGTTCAAATCATCGAACTCTTTTTTATGGGACTGGACCCACACAAATTTCACCTTACCACCACCCCTGGTTACTTGGATGAGGGCCCATGCAATATGGTAGAATCCCAAGATGAACCTGCGGTATAAATTGGAAAATCTGAAGAAGCTACGAAGCTCAATGAGTGTGGTTAGGGCTGGCCAGTCACAAATGACTTGGATTTTGGATGGATCCACATGTTCACCATGCTGATCAATGATGTAGCCCAGGTAATGAACCTTTCCCTTACTAAAGAAGAATTTTTCCAGGTTGGCGTAGAGCTGGTGCTGCTGTAGGGTGTGCATAACCTGTTGAATATGTTGCAAGTGTTATGCCCAAGTCTTGCTATAAATGAGGATGTCATCCAGATACACCACTAAAACATTATTAGTGACTGGTTGCAAGATATTTTCCATCATCCTCATGAAAGTGGCTGGAGCATTTGTCAAACCAAAGAGCATGACCAACCATTCAAAAAGACCTTCCTTTGACTTGAAGGAAGTCTTCCATACATTTGTCTATTCTACCGGGACCTGGTGGTAGCCAGACTTCAGATCAATCTTACTAAAGTATTTGGCCCCCGTGAGATGATCAAGGAGTTCGTCAATTCAGGGAATCGGGTACCCGTTTCTGTCTGTGATTTTATTCAGGGCCCAATAATCAATGCAGAGTCTCTAGGTTCCATCTTTCTTCTGTACCAGCATGATTGGGCTCCCAGAAGGTGATGAAATGGGATGAATGTGCCCCTTGTGAAGAAGTTATTGGATCTTTCACTTGATCTCCTCATTCTCTAACAGAGAGTGGCGGTAGACTAGCCCATTGGGTAGCGGTATGCTGTGGGTCAAATCGATGGGGTGCTTGACCTGACAGTGAAGAGGTACCCCGGTAGGTGAGGAGAATATATTTGAGTATTCTTCCATGACCTTAGCCACTTTCTTCTGCTATGTGGAGAGGTCAACTGTAGAGACCCTGGATGTGGCTACGATATTTCGCTTGTTCTAAGAGTGAATCACGAAGAAGAGAAACTTCCCTGTTTGAGAGATGACCTTTCTGCATTGCTTGGAAAAGATCAAGGAAATAGCACTAGGTGGGACTACCTCAGGTATCCTGTACAATTTATTGTTCAAAGTAATAATAACACTGTGAGGCGTAGACTCATATACAACATGAATTTTCCATAAATATGGTTGGCCCAAAAGAACATTACAAACTTTGAGAGGGGAAACATCACACAATACCTTGTCTTTGAAGACAACATTGTTGCTGATGAAGATGTCACTTCCTTGGCGGAGCCATCCGATGGTGTAGGGTTGCAGGTGCGACGCTGTCGACAGGGCGAGTTTCTTGAAAACCTATGATGAGATGAGGTTTTTCTAGATACCACTATCAATGATGAAGTGCAGCGAGGTACCCTTCACCCACATATGTGAATGAAAAAGGAACTCGCCTTCCTCTGGCTTGTATGGTTCACCAGGATGGAGCTTGATGGTAATAATGGTAGCACTGGGTTCTACGTTAATGATTCATCTCCCCCTTTCTGGTTCTAACCCAGAGTCGGAACCCGCATCTGATTCAGAGGCTTTCACCTCAGCCACCAGAAACTGATTTGAGCGACAATCAACAATGTTATGCCAGGGGATGTTATGGAAGTCGCACCACTTCCTGGTATCTTTGTTTGTCTTTCCAATGTCCTTCTTTACTTGCAGCCTGGACTGGTTGTCCTGAGGATGTTCATATTTTCTATATTCTTTGTTCTGCGGGTTGGGGCCACTTTTTCCTAGCTTTTTTTGTGAGGGGTTCCCAGGCCCAAATTGTCGCATCTTTTGTTTGAGCTTTCTGCTCAATTTTGACGACATATTGGTAGGCCATGCCTAAGGATGAGATGTCCAAAAACTCCATTTTGGCCTAGATGTATCTATGCATACTTCCATGATACTTGAGCACTAGATGTTGCTTAGAATATCTTATACCCATCTTGGTGTGCAAGGTATAAAATATATTTGTGAATTTGGGCACTGCTTGGTCTCTTTCCTGCCGCAATGTGGTCCATTTTGTGTACAGGTCATCATAACTTCCAACATGGTAGTATTTTTCCTTAATGGCATCCCTGAAGGACTCCCAGGTGACTGCAACTTTAAATAATGAGGGTTCCTATGTTTCCTTTTTCTCACGGAAATTTTCCCACCAATATTTGACATGGGGGATGACTTTGAGGAGTGCAAAAGTAATATTTTCTCTATTCGAGAAGTTATGGATAGAGAAATACCCTTCTAGTAGATTCTATTGGATCATGTTGTCATTGATGCCAATGGTTTGATTGATTTATGTCATTGATTGAATTCAAGTGATTGATTGATGTCAAAGGATTGATTGATTGATGATTGATGTAATATAATATGTATTTTCCTTGATGAGAATGCATAGATGAATATGGATCAATGAGTTGTC
>SNQJ01S0015128.1:47443-68274 GCA_010110895.2 Picea sitchensis | reverse complement strand
TGGGCGTTGGTCAATTCCTAAAACGCCATGGGATGAAAGAGTGTGTCACCTTTGTGACACTAAGAAGGTTGAAGATGAAAAACACTTTCTCGTAGATTGTCCAGCCTATACCCATATTAGATCTCATTTTCAAAATATTGATCACACTGCCAACCTTCCTAACCTCTTAACTCAACAAAAGTATGGTGATCTTGGAAAGCTTCTCTTAATGTTTTTCGAGCACAGAAACAAAATTCTAAAGAATCACAAATAATCACTTACCCTCTTAAGGTCCGATAGACCAATTAGAGCTTAGTGGACGTTAATTATCATCATCATCATCAATAAATTTAAATGCCTTGCAAATTATAAATATAAAATTGAATATAAAACTTTTGCTTTCTTAAAAAAAAATGAAAACCTTCTCATTTTAAATTCCACACAAATAACAACATCGACAACACAATTCAAAATCATCGTTATTCTTTGTCACTCACAATTTACAAAGGATGGTGAATCGCATACATTTTCACTTTCAAGTTAAAATTCGCAGAATATTTTTCTTTTTAAAAAGAAATCGCATGCACTTTCACTTTAAAGTTAGAATTCGCATAAACTTTAACCATGTGTGCCCCTCCTGCACGACAATGTAAATGAGTGATTGCTCATTCTTTTTCCTATGCTCGAATCATCTCCCTCCCTCTCAATCACAATTGCTTCATATTTTTATTAAAATTGAATTTTTTATGATAAAAAATATATTTTATGAGGAAAAGAAAAATTATATGTATTTTAGTTAAACATTTTTACAATTTAAATGCAAGTTATTTTTAAAGTTACTTTAGGATCTTTTTCAAAGTTAAAGTTCTAGATAATACTTAAGGTTATCTAACTACTATTTAAAACTTCTAAAACATCCTTAATGTAAATATAGTTGTTTAGAAGACAAATTCAATAGACTCTATAAACTTCTCAATTCCTATGGCTTGAATGAGTTTTTATAGTGATACTCTTCTTACATTCTTACATAGTATAGGTGAATGAAACTTCACATGATTCTCATGCTCAACTTCACCTGTCATCACCTAAGACACATGTATATGATTCATTGTCTATGCACTTCCATCTGCATAACAATCGAATTCAATTTTAATAAAGAAAATGTATATTCTAAGTTTTGGTGCTCTATGTAGAAGATTATTCGATTAATCTCATGTTGATATAATTTCATTTTTTAACTATATTTTTTTGAAATATTCTCTACTATCTTTATAGGTTATATGTGTTAGAAAATTATCAAATTGTGATAATGCAAGTGGTTGCAACATTCAGTACATATTGAAAAATGAACCCACTTAAGGAGTGCCAAGATTAAAATGATTTAAGGGCCAACATTTAATGAATACTTTTTTAGTATTTTGTGGGGCAATTTAGAAAACTATACGCTACATCCTTTATTATAAAAATTGGTGTAGTGATCTCATTGTATGAGAGAAAGATGGTGTGTACTATTTGAGCTAATTGAGATATATTTTCAGATTGGATATTTCATTTACATATCACATAGGTTATGCCACTATAAACCTTGATGTCCTCTTCTTTGTGGCTTTGGCTCTTTAAATTTGTTTTTTTTTACGATCTTGGCACATATTGTTCAAATTATTTCACAATATTAGAGCTAGAGAGTATTCATCAAAACCCTTGATGCTTGGTTTGCAGTCTACTTAGCATTTTACTTAAAATCTACAACTTCCTTTTTCATATTTTCACTTTTAAGATGGCCATTCTCCATGTCTACAACTTTCTACTTTAGGTCCATAAATTTAAACTTCAGATATGAAATATTCATCAACCATGTTTTTAGATATGTAACTTTTAGTGAACTATCAACATTTCCAAGTAAAAAGAATTCCATTTCTAACACCCTTTGGGGTTTTTTTGGGGCCAAATTTGGGGTTCAAAATGTGAAGTCATTGAGTTACAAAAACCCTTGATTGAGAATAAAGTGAATCCATGATCAAGGGCTTGGTCAATGCATCACTCAATAGAGGGTTTTTAACTCGCTAAAGAAAACTAATAAATCATTCAAGTATTTTTTAAAATTTCAATTGAAGATTTATAAACCCTTGCTTGAGCATTTCTAAAAACTTAGTTGAGAGTTTAATCTCAAAAGAAGATTTATAAGTAAATTGTGTTTGCACATTTTTCAAGTAGATGAAACTTCCGTAGGATTTCCCTATTTTCATTTTCATAACATATTTTTCATTATATTTTTTCTAAAACTTATATTGCTTGTGGAAAACCTCCATGAAATGGACAATGATAATGCCCCATGCCTTAAGGATTTCCCCTATGAATTTAATAAGGTTGCATGTGATTTTTTCAAGCCATACATATTATAAGTTTATCATAAATCTCTCAAGACAAGTTCCCCGTGATTAGAGATTAATAAGGGGTTGATCAAATAATTATCAAGGTTTGGGGACCTTAGATTGTTCACAAGATAGAGACCCATCACCCTACTCAACACATGCTATTCAATCTTATCCAAATCTCTAACCTAGCACATAAAAAACATAGTCTTCCCAACATCATTTGTCTAGAATGAGTGTTATTTATTCAGTGGTGATATATCCTTAGCACTGTCATTGTTGCATGGGAATGCATGAAATAATCATAATCATTTGGTTTGGACACTTTGTTTATAAATATTGACTTTGATAAATCCTATGATTGAGTGGAGTGGCCCTTCATTCTAGTGATGCTCAAAGTCATAGGACTTGGTCTTAGATTCATAATTAGTGTGGAAACATTATTTACTAATGCATTGGTGTAACACACCCAATTCCATAAGTGCCTTTTGAGGGATGGGGTAATAAAAATCACTTATTCCAATTGTCTTAATTCCCTTTTTAAGCACACCATCATCTTCTACTCATCGATATATTTCTAACGACTATAAATTTGCTCAAAATTGGGCTATGGATCAAAATTTATAGCCCCTCAAAGTTTTCGAGCCTTTATTGGTCAACAACCAGTTCATTACCACGTGGAATCCACATGTACTCTTATTACTCGTTTCGTTCGACGGGGCCACTGCCACCGACATGTTAGTTTCATGATCCTGACCCCTTGTCCCACATTCATCGTCATTAAGATTTCTTTTCCCATAATTTTCTCCCACTAACAAAACTCCAACAATGAAACTCTAATGGGTACTTTCCCTTAATCCGACGACTCTCGGCTCTTGATCTCTATAGTTCAGAGTGTATCAGAGATATCAATTGGTGCAGAGGTTAATGCCCAAATTTCCAAGGTTCTTCACGGTGCATGGATGTGACCCACAAGATATATGGTAGAGGTTTAACTTCTTCCCTCTGTCGATTGGAAATCATCGATAGCCTCGACTCCCGTCGTCGTCGACACTTTCGGTCGACCATGACCTTGCTAACCTCCCATGCTCTGAAGATGATGCATTTGGATCTAACGGTTCATATCTCCTCATCACATCTTCAACGAGTTCAAAGAATCTCGACATTTTCAAGCTTGCATCATCATCAACCAACCAATAGGTGACACCTTTCACCCTAGGGACACTCTGGATTCCTTGTTGGCATGCCATGTCATTCATGACATCATCATCCTCACTCCTCATTTGAATGAGTCTCATGGAAATCAATGTTGGAGATCCCCTTTCCCAACAACATATCGACAGATCTTGTCGTGTCATCGATGCCGATGTCGTCGACATTCGAGCCTCCTCCCAATTTGCCCACCCTCTACCTCGGACAATGATACATCAAGGATCTATGACACATATTTCTTGAGGATGAACACCAACAAATATAATGGCCATAATTGAAAATGAAGGTCGAAAGAACCTCTTCATCGAATGAGACCCACCTTCGTCCCATTGGACAATCCCTTGGTGACACATGTCACTACTCAACCGCAATGGCTATTGTGCTCACACCCTCACGTCATCATGATGTCCACCTCTCTTGGGAGAAACTCTAGGAAATTAACGACTGAGATCTCTCTTGCCCAATATAATATCAATGGTTCCCATCTTGTCGTCAATGCATTCATTGTCATCAACATTCTTGTCCAACACACAACCTTGCCAACCCTTCAAATTCTAACGAACGATCCAGATCTCTCGGTAGGTGATCTGATGGTTGAAAAATGAAAGCGACCATTCAGTGGTTTGTAACTAACAAGGGCCCACCCTTGACCTTATGATGAACCAGGTGCCAACACCTATCGTTCTCCATATGTTTTGGATATAACACTGGCATGACGCATTACACCAGATACCACGCTGGATCATTATGTCATTCTTCTCTATATTTTCTGCCATATGGTTCCCATGCCTTTCGATGGCTAGGATCACTCCTCAACTAGATGTTGATCTATGATTTGAATTGGCTCTCAGAGATCTCCCATCGGAGTACCTCTACTTTGTCCCTCTAGGATACTCCAACCATCGGGTTCCTTTGTCACTCACCATAAAGGAACCAACGATCCTAATTTATCCATCTCCACCTTCGATAGATCTTAACGACTCATGATGATTTGGAGTTTCTCCCATCCGAGTTATTTATGACCTCATTCTGGGTACTTTCCACATGAACATTCCACCTGGTTTCCATTTCCACTGTGTACCTGCCACCTAACATGACATGTGGCACACTTTTACCCAAGGGACTCTAACCTAAAGGGGGTCAAGTCTCCATGACACATGGCACAATATTTATGTGACACGTGGCACCACCCACTTCGTGACACGTGGGTTGACTTGGACTGTACATTATCGCAGCACACTTATTTCAGCCTCCTAGATGCTGACCACTTGTCCCTTGTGCATTAGTTGGGGTGACATCATCCCCCTTACGACCACTTACCAAAGGGACTGATAGGACATGTTATCGCACAAGTTGTAGGTTGGGAAAATCCTAACCCAACCACCAATTGGAGACAACTAGGAGGGAACCTACCCACTGTCACCTTAGGCAGGTGTCCCCATCACTTTAGAGGTGAGGTAGTCACCTCAAGAGGGGAATCTCGGTGACCCTAGGGGGAAATGAGATGGAAAAGGATGAAATTAAGAGGATGTCCCTAGAGGTCAATTCTAAGTGGTGTGAGGATCTTGGGAAATATTCTTAGGAAGGTTTAATGGTTTCCAAATGTGTTGAGTGACCTTTCTATAGTGAAGTACCTGCCCGAGACACAAGAAAACCAAGTATATGATGCAATAAAATCAATTGGACAAGCAAGTTAAGATTGATGTCCCTAATATAATTTGATAGTAACAATATACATCAGCAATGAAATGACACAATAGGTTTCTATCTAATTTCTATAAATCAAGTGAAAGATACAAGAGATAGACTAGTTAAACACTAGCGAAACTCAAGATTTAAAGACCAAGATACTAGCATGAAAAGGTGAGGCTGTTGTAAAAAATTTCTGCAGAAATATATATCAGCCTTATGGCTGTAAAAAATAACATATTACAGCAAGAAAATCAGCCACTAAAACTCCTCCAAACTTTGCCAAAAAATTTGCTAGACCAAGTAGTATAAGTGTGCAAACTTTGGGAAAATTTCGATGGCAGATTTGAGAGTTATTGAAGCAATTAGATTAGGATTTCTACATCCCTAATGTCTGAAGATGAAAGTTTGTAACAACATCAAGAAATACCCCTTATGAGGGGATTCCCTAGTGGATGAAAGGTGCTCTAAGAACAAGGAACAAAACCCAATTTGCAAAAAGTTAATGCGGCAATAAATTATGTTTCCCAATGCAATATTGTATTTCTCCAATGCAAGAATATTCAGAATACTGCCTTTAAAATTGGGTGATGGGGTCTTTAAATAAAAAGTTAGATCAACTACATCTCTAGGGGCGTAAAACCTGTTACTCCCTAGGTTATGCCAACCAAACTTAGGGTAAATTCAGGAGGGTATACACACTCACATTTCTCCTAGCAACCCTTGCAAAAAAGGAAAGACTTAAAACCTTAACAAAGAGATGAAGAAATGATGGAGCGTGTATCTATCATACTCCTCCCTAGGGTTTCCACCAACAATAACCAAAATAAGCAAGAAATAAATAACATATGCATATTTTTCCTTACCTAATCCAAGAAAATGAGATAACAAACCCTAGTTACCATGCAACATTCATTCAAGAGTCAAGAGAGCAAGCCTTTAGGGGGTGCACATCACTCCTCCTTATCCATTCGCCAAGAGACATTCATCAAGAGACATTTCACAAGAGAGAAACACCAAAATCACCAAGAGTAGCAAAAATTTAAGCCCAACACTTCTCACAATGAGAGAGTTATGTTATGAAATGAGATCTTATGATCTATGTTTATACAAAATGTCTCCAAAATAGTCTGTCCCCATAATATTAGGGTAAATCACAAGACTAGGGGTCAACAACCCTAATATTTCCCATTTTACAAAATAATATTAAACAATTCACTTAAAATTTACTTCTAGACAAAAAGAAATTGTAATTCAAAGTGACATCACCCCTTTAGAGGACGTTTTGACACTAGGAGCAAGTCGTTGGTGTTGGAGGAGTGTAGTTAGGCTTCCCAAAGCCACATGTCAAGCATCCAAGTCACTTCCTTCATGGTTAAAGCCTCATTCTCCTCAAAAACTTCATGCCCCAATGAGTGGTAAACTCACCACCAAACCCTAGCCCCCCTAGGTGATGTCATGCCTCTAAAGGTGAAATTTTTCCTCTCCTAGGAAAAACATTTGGCATGTGAGGGATGTAAATGTGTTGAACCCACACAAAAAAGATCTATCTAGCAAATTACATACACAGTTTGCAGAGAAAATATGAGAAAAGAGAAACAAGAGAGAAAGAATGGAAGAATTCTCATTAACCAAATGAATGAATGATAATTTACACATGATGTACTCTGTATAACTCAACTAATGCGCACTGGAGGAGAAGCTAATGTGCCATAGTGGTGGTCTACAGTGATTTGGACACACACTGACAGTTACGGGAGTAAACTGCCACCTAGTCTATTCTCTCAAGAAGTTACGAGAGTTAACTGCCACCTAGTCTGAGTTAACTAGTCTCTCAGTCTTCAGTTAACTAACTGAAACATAGTGAAGTGAGGAGAAGATAAGGGAATCACGAGTAATGCGCTAGTCTGGTGATAATCCCAAGGACAATGCACATTAGTTGGTGATGATCCCAATGTGGCATCTAGACTTCACTCAACTGATCAAACTGAAGTGTGAACTCAAGAGAATATTCTCTTAAAGGAATATTCCCTCTAGACTATAGGAGACTGAATAATGACTAATAAACATAGGGAAAACCTTAGGAAAAAGAAAACGTAGGTGTGTGTGAAGTATCTCCAATACCCCCCCTAAACATCACTATGATGAAAATAAAGAACGGGTCCCGACAATGAGGCCATGTTAGGTACCCAAATACAAAAGATACACTGAAATAAATGAGAAAAGAGGGAAAAACTCATGGGAAACCACCCCCTCAAAGTACAATGTATGTAAAAAAAATAACTGACAGTTGCTAGGAAATTGGGTACTTCACTCCAAGACGACTGCGCAGAGAATGGAACTTCTGCTTAGTGAAGGTCTTGGTGAAGATGTCTACAGTTTGTTCTGCTAAAGGCCATAACTGCAGGTCAATGATCCCCTCATGTACTAAGTCCTAGATGTAGTGCATGTGGATCTCTATGTGCTTAGTCCACTGCCTATGAATTGGATCTCTGTAGAACTTCAGAGTGCTCTGGTTGTCACACCAAATGATGATCGACCGATGAAACTAAATGCCCAACTCAGTGAGAAAATGTTGTAGCCACATAGCCTGAATGGTTATGTTAACTACCCCTTTGTACTCTACCTCAATTGAAGATAGAGAAATATCATCATGCTTCTTTCTTGACCAACATATAGGCCCAGAACCAAGACTAAGTGAGTAACCAGATGTGGACTTGCAATCAATGCTATCACCAGCCCAATCAGAATCAATGAACCCGATGAGGTCCAATGTATATTATGTTGTATAGTGAATCCAAAAGGTGATGGTGCCCTGTACGTATCGAAGCATACACTTTGCAACCTTCCAATGTAGCTCATGCGACTCTTGCATGAACCTGGAGACTACTCCAACTACATAGGAGAGGTCTGGTCTATAATGTGTGAGATACAACAAACTCCCCACTAGCTATCTGTACAGTGTGTTGTCCACTTGTGGAGTGTCCCCACCATCCTCAAGTCTGACTCTTAATAGAGGGGAGTCAAGGTAGAATTGCATTCTATCATGTGAAATATCTCAAGGATATCTCGTGCATACTTGGCCCGAGTCAGTTTGATTCTTGAAGCATCCTGACTGATCTTGAGTCCAAGGAAGAAATGTAGCAGACCCATTTCCATCATCAAGAAATCTTCATGCAGAATCCTCTTGACTGCAACAATTGTTGAAGTCGAGTGACCAGTGATCAACAAATCATCAACATACAAAACTAGGAGTAGAAGTGAATCAATCGTCCTGAGCATGTAAACATTCAGGTTTGACTTACAACATACAAAGTTTTGTAACAATAGGTAGGAGTCCATCTTAGCATACCATGTCCTTGGGGATTGCTTGAGGCCATAAAGAGACTTCTTTAGTCGAAATACCAAAGATGAATCTTGCATAAATCCTCGGGGCTGCTCCATATATATATCCTCAGAGAGATTACCATGAAGAAATGCATTCTTCACGTCCATTTGATGGAATTTCAATCCATTGGTTGCTGCAATGGCAAGTGCCAAATGTATGGAATCCATATTTTCTACTGGAGAGAAGGTCTCATCATAGTCATTGTCATGCACCTGATGAAATCCTTTAGAAACTAACCTGGCTTTGTATTTTATAACCTATCCATTCATTGCATTGTTGGTCCTATAGACCCATCTGCACCTAACAAGTTTCCTTCCCGAAGGAAGGGGAACCAGATCCCAAGTCTGGTTCTTGAGGAGGGATTTTCACTCCTCCTGCATGGCAGATTCCCAAAAGGGATTTCTAGCAACATCGCCATAGGACTGTGGATTTGAGGAATGAACCAAGAAAATATTCCTAGGTGGCATCAGTTCAATGGTAGTGAGNAGTCCTCCTAGTATCAGTTGGATCCCAAACAATATCTCCTGCATCCTGAACAGTAGTCTTGGCCCACTTGGGCCTCTACTCTGGCTTTGCATATGCATCTGCATGCATTGAATTTTCATTTGACTGTATTGACTATGTATCTGGATCATTTGAATCCTCTGAATTAGAACTCTCATCAGAAGAAGAGTCGGCATGTGCATGCTCATCATATTTGACAAGTGGAAGAACAAAATTGCCTACATGCGGCTGTTGAGGTACATGCGAGGCACTTTCCTCGAATTGGACACTTCGCTCAATAATGAGTCAGTCTGAGGAATGATCAATGAGTCTATATCCCTTCACACTGTCAGGGTATCCAACAAAGATACACTCTGGGCTCTGTGGATCAAGTGCCTTCCTCTTCTAAGAGGGAATCTTGGCCCATGCACGTGAACCCAAAATACGAAAGTGGGTCACTTCCGGTTTGAGGCCGCTCCAAGCCTCGTAGGGGGTCTTATCCATGATATATCTATGGGGAGATATGTTTTGGATGTAGGTTGAAAAATTAAGTGCTTCAGCCCATAATCTCTGTGGAAGTGACTTTGCATGTAGCATGAAAGATGCCATCTCTTTTAGAGATCTATTTTTCTGCTCAACAACTTCGTTTTGTTGCAGAGTATAAGGAATCGTGTCTTGCAACTGAATCCCAGCCTCATGAAAAAGATTTGGTATCTCATGTTTTACATACTCTCCCCCGTTATCTATTCAAATGACTTTGATTTTCTTTCCTAACTGTGTCTCAACAACGGCTTTGAAATATTTGAGGTGTTGAAAGAGCTCTGATTTTTTAATGAGAAAGAAAATCCATGTGAAGCGTGAGAAACCATCAACAAAAATGAGCATGTACCTTGATTTAATGATTGATGGAATTAGAAAAGGGCCCATTAGATCACTATGGATCAGATCTAAAGGAAAGGAAGCCTTCTGAGTCTTTCCTTTGTTGAATTTATCTTGAGGGTGTTTTCCAAGAACACATCCCTCAAATTCCTTTGGAGAAGTGGATGTTAGGTAGACCATCAACCATTCACTACTTTCTAAGCTGTTGCATATATCTAAAATTTAAATGCATGAACCTTTCGTGCCATATCCTACTGCTTTCATCAACATGGGTAAGCAGTGATGTAGAATCTGGTTCAATAAATTCAGAAAATGTGTAGATTCTAGATTGATGATTTACCTCACTGGTAACAACCTTGGAATTGGTTTGCATGTCATAGATATCCATTGCATTAGGTGTGAATATGAATCTATTTTCGGTGCCATATTTTGTCATGTGATACACATAGAGAATATTGACATAAAGTTTGGGAACGCGTAGCACATTCTCGAAGCTTTCGTTTATGAGTTCAATTCTTCCTTTGCTAGTGACCTCGACTGGAGAGTTGTCTCCCATCAGAATAGGAGGACCTTTACATGCATCCAATGAAGAGTACACTTCATTTGTGGTTTCCATGTGGTGTGATGCTCCTGAATCTACAACCCAAGCATCGAGAGAGGAGTTGATGGAAATCAAAGCATGACTAGAATTGCCTTTCTTGGGATTCTGATCTTTTGGCTTCTTCTTCTTGGCACCCTTGGGGATGTGATCTACAAGATTGTTTTGTTGAAGTATTTGGGCCATTTGATCTATTTGTTTCTGCATACATGCGGATTCTGGATGGAATCATTTATGGAAGTTAGTGCATTTTTCCCCTTTTCTTCCCTTTCCACCTTTGGATCCGGAGGCATCGTTGAAGGGTTTTGAGTACCTTTCCTTTTTTGGATATGCATGTGATTTCCTTTTGTCTTTGTCTTTAGATTTCTTATTTTGATGACCCCTACCATCTTGCATAGTAAGTGCATGCACCTTTGGGCCTTTGATTTTTCCCATATTGATGAGCTTGCTCTACTCTTGTGTCTGAGACTCGATAAAGGCCTCAAGAGAGGGCATCATCCAGGTGGCTCCAGAGGCAAGCTTAATTGAACAAAATGTGGATACAAACACAGAGTATTATGGACCAATTTTGGAGAGAATGGTAATAACCATTTTTTTCTCCTCCTTAAATTTATCAACCCCGCAAGCCTTGAGTTGTGACAACAAATCCTTATATTTGGTAAAGAAATCTTGGATATTGTTGAAGGTTTTTGGATTCAAAGTGAGAAATTCCACCTCTATCATGTGTCCCATCATATCATCTTGTTTTCCAAAAAGACCTTCCATGGTGGTCCAGGATTCATTGGGGGTTTTACAAGAGGATATGTGAAAGAGGAGTTCAAGAGAAATGAGACTACCAATAGTTCCAAACGCTTCATCCATTCGATTCAGATACTTGGATTTTTCTATGGCTGATGTGGGTTCGGTCTCTGTGTTCAAGGTTAACCTGTATAATCCTCTGCCTCAAAAATGCATTATCATCTTCACCTTCATGCAAATAAACTGTACGGTGCAAGAATGAATTCTTTTGGAAATTCCATTTTTTCGTTGTCTTCAATCTTCGATACCTTCAAAAAGAATCTGGTGTGTCTTTTTCCTAGCAATTCGTCGGATCTGATACCATGTAAATGTGTTGAACCTGCACAAAAAATATATAGCTAGCAAATGGCATACACAGTTTGCAGAGAAAATATGAGAAAAGAGAAACATGAGAGAAAGAATGGAAGAATTCTCATTAACCAAATGAATGAACGATAATTTACACATGATATACTCTGTATAAATCAAATAATGTGCACTAGAGGAGAATCCAATGTGCCATAGTGGTGGTCTAGATTGATCTGGAAACACAATGTCAGTTACAGAAGTAAACTGCCACCTAATCTAGTCTCTCAGGCAGTTACGGGAGTTAACTACCACCTATTCTGATGATCCATATTATTTTTTAGAACAAAATGAAAGCAAAGATATTACAATGAAATACACATAAATATTTATAGAAACATATAAATACAATAATACATGATTTCTATTAATGAAAGAAATGTACAGAGACTGTAAAAATATAGAGTGAAAGACTCACTAGAATGGTGGCAACTTGTCTCTGAGAAGAGATGTGATGGCTACTCACATTCACAAGAATATGATTGTTACAATGAGTCTCCAAAGGCCTTTTAAAAATAATGAAAATTCAAAACCCTAACCCCAGAAGATGAAAATCCAAAAGGTTTGTGGGCCCCAATGGGGGTAATTGATATGTCAACTTCTTGGGGCCGTAAGTATTGCATATGATCTCCATTTTGGGCACTCGATACATCGTTGGAAAGGTCTAACAGAGAAGAACAATTTTTTCCTAGCCCAGGCCAATCCTTTAGGTAGTTGCATGACCCCAAATCCCCAAAAAACATCGTTTAGGGCCTCAAAACGGTTCTGAAAGTTTGGAACTCGAAAAACTATCGAAAAACTGCCATTGTGGAAAACTATTTTTCGAGCCAAAGGAATAGGTGGGTGGCCACCGATATCCACCTAGATAAATCCTCCCTCCTTAGGAAGAAATGGTCTCCATTGCATTGAGTTCCTAGGGGAGAGGGGGAAGCGTTTTTTGAACCTGAACCTTGGTGAGATGCTTGCCTTGCTGGAGAAGTTGTGATGCTTAGTATTTTGAAGGTTGTCACAAACCTGTTGCTGGCGTGGTTGAGTCTGTTCAACCACTCGAGCTACATGAGATGACTGTGTGCAGAAGGAATATTTGCGCTTTGCTGTAATATTGTCGACCTGCTTTTGTTGGATAGAAGGTGCTTGGGTCGAGGTTGTAGTGGTTGCAGTGTCCTTTTGTTCACCTTTTGAACAGATTGTGAAGAAGTTGAATTTTGTAGTATGATATACTACCTTGCAGCATTGTTTAGGTGGGACAATGGTTGGAACTACCTCTGGTATCCTATAGAGATGACCCCCCATAGTAACAATGACACTACGGGGTCAAGAGTCATAGGTAGCATGGTGCTTCCACATATATGGTTGGCCCAAGAGAACATCACAGACATTCAATGGGGCAACATCACATAATACCTCATCCTTGAAGGGATGGATGTCATATGAAAATTGACACTGTTGGATGACACAGAGATCTCATCCCTGGTGAAGTCACTCGATGTTGTATGGCTGCGGGTGTGGTGTTGTCGACAATCCCAACTGTTTGAAAACCTCTGCTGAGATGAGGTTCTTATGGCTTCCACTATCAACAATAAAATGCAACGGGGTTCCCTTCTCCCACACCTATGAATGAAAAAGGTGCTCACCCTCTTTAGGATTTGTTGGTTCTTCTGGTTGAATTTTTGCGGTCATGACAATAATAGTGGGGTCTGCGTCAATGATCTTTCTTATACCAATATTTTTTGAATCAGAGTTCAAATCCTTGTCTTTGATCTCCACCACCAATAATTGTTTTGAGCGACATTCATTGGTGTTGTGCCAGAGGATTTTGTGGAAATCACACCATTTTCTAGTGTCGTTCATCTTTCTGCTACCCTTCTTTTTATGTGGTTTCGATTGGTTTTCTAAAGGCTGGTTGTTAGGGCCATCTTTACCATACTTTGTTTGTTGTATATTTTTAGACCCGAACTCCTGCTTGTTCTGGTGCTTAAATTTATGCTCGATTTTAAAAACATATCGATAAGCAACACCCAATGATGAGATGTCCAAAAAATCCATTTCAGTTTGGATGTATTTGTGTAAAGCCCCACGGTATTTAAAAACCAAATGTCACTCACAGTCTTTAATACCCATCTTGGTGGACAAGGTATGGAAGGTATTGGTGAAATCTAACACTGCTTGGCCCCTCTCTTGCTACAGTTTGGTCCTTCTCATGTATTGGTTGTCATAGTTTCCAACATGGTAATATTGTTCCTTGACCGCATCCACAAAAAAATGCCAAGTGGGCTCGGCCCCATATATTCCAGACTCTTCTATGGAACTTTTCTCCTAGTAAGTTTCCCACCAATGTTTGACATGTGGGAGAGCCTTAAGGAGTGCGAAGGTGATCTTTTCCTTGTCAGAAAAATTGTGAACAAAGAAATAACCTTCTAGCAGATTTAACCATTTTTCTAGGGAATATGCATCTATCTGTTCTTCAAATACGGGAATATCAAAATTAACTTGTACCTTTAAAGATGAGGTGTCTCCAAATTGGTCGCTTGATGAAGACACGCTTGTTGTTATCGAAATGCGTTGAAGGATGTGAGAAAATTTATCCATCATTTCATCCCTCTGTCATGTGAGAGCTTTCTCAAGCAACAGATTAATAGAATCTTATGCTCCATTGTTTTTCTTTTCTTCTGCCATGTAGGGTTTCTTGGGAGTGCGAGAGAGATTTTCCTTAAGAGAGATAAGCTTGAGACCCAACTTGCTATACTCAGGCCTTGTCAGAGACATGCACTGAAAAACAATCAAGATCAACCTGCTCTGATACCACTGATCCAGATTATTTTTTAGAATGAAATTAAAGCAGATATATTAAAATGAAATACACATAAATATTGCCAGAAACAAAGAAATACAATAATATATGATTTCTATTAATGAAATAAATGTATAGAGACTGTAAAAATATAGAGTGAAAGACTCACTAGAATGGTAATAGCTTATCTCTGAGAAGAGATGTGATGGATACTCACATGCGTAAGAAGATGATTGTTACAATGAGGCTCCAAAGGCCTTTTAAACATAAGGAAAATCCAAAACCCTAACCCCGGAAGATGAAAAGTCAAAAGGTTTGCGGGCCCCAATGGGGGTAGTTGATACATCAACTTCCCGGGGACGTAACTTTTGCATACGATCTCCATTTGGGGTGCTCGATACACCGATGGAAAGTTCTAACCGAGAAGAACAATTTTTGATTGGCTAATCCTAATGCCTTAAGAAAATGATTGGTCCCCAAATCCCCAAAAAACGTCGTTTAGGGCCTCAAAACGACCCTAGAAGTTTGGAACCCGAAAAAAACGTCAAAAACTGCCAAGGTGAAAAACTGTTTTTCGAGCCAGTGGAATAGGTGGGTGGCCATCGATATCCACCTAGATCATCTGAGTTAACTAGTCTCTTAGTATTCAGTTAACTGACTGGAATAGAGTGAAGTGATGAGGAGATCAGGGAATCATGAGTAATGCGCTAGTCTGGTGATAATCCCAAGGACAATGCACATTAGTTGATGATGATCCCAATGTGGCATATAGAATCCACTCAACTAATCAAACTGAGGTGTGAACTGAAGAGAATATTCTCCCTAGACTATAAGAGACTGAATAATAACTAATAAACATAGGGAAAACCTTTAAAACAAATTTAAATATGGATAAGTGAAGGGGTAATGAGAATATAAAGTGAGAGGAATGGAGGGGAAAAAGAGATGAGATAAGAGTGGAGAGTTATGGTGGGTGCTTGAGAGAGATAAATTTTTTATGGGTTTTGAACCCAAAAATTGGAGAAAATCGAGGTCTTGGACCTGAAAAATTTAAATGCACTTCCAATAGATTGGCTTTATTCCACATGAAAGAGGCATCATTTCCACTTTAAACTTTAAACTTGGATATCTTGAGCATACTAACTCAGATTTTCAATCTGAAAAATGCGTGATGAAGCTAAGACTAAGGAATACACAAGGAACTTATAATAGTTCAAATATTTTCATCTTCTGATATCATTTTTTATTAATTCAAGAACAAGAAAATATAGGTGACCAAATTTTGGTCAACAAAACCTTTATGAGAAGAGGATATCATGGAGGCAGTTTAAAGGATATTTCCAAGAGAAATATTTTTCCGAGAATTACTATGAGATAAAGGTGAAAGAGTTCTTTGAACTCAAGTTGGGAACCATGACAATGGAGGAATATGAGAATCAGTTCTTTGAATTGCAGAAGTATGTTGACTTCATCAAGGATGACAAGGTTAAAATCCAAAGGTCTCTAAGTGGGTTACCCTCCTTCTATAGTGACAAGATACAATATGATAATCCCAAGACTTTGGAGGAAACCATAAGGAGAGTAAAAAACCTTGATGAGCAAAGCAAGGGAAGGTCGGTTTTCCAAAAAACTTGGAATGACAAGATGAAAGGGGAAAAGGATCAAAGGAAGAAAGGTTTTAAGCCACCCTTTTTCAGAAATAACTCCCAAGAAAATCAACAAGGTCAAGCAGCCCAAAATGAGCAAAAGAATGCAGATTCATTTGAGAAAATGACAAGGCAACAACCTGTTCAATGTTGGGGATGTGAGGGAAATCACTTATATAGGGACTGCCCTCACAAAGAAGAAAGAATGAGGACTATCCAAAACATTCAGGAGGCTGAAACAGTGGAAGACATGGGAGGAAGCATGCCAAGTATTTATGCATCCTTGGACAATAAGAAAACACAGTATCAATCCCCCATGGTTGAAGTGGAAGGTAAGATTGATAACTAGTCCATAGCAATTTTGATTGATTATGGAGCTATCCATATTTACATAAATGGTAACATTGCTGAAATATTTCACTTGCAAAGAAGTAAGCATATGAAATCTTGGTTAGTTCAGTTAGCTACATGGGGCTAAGAGGAAAATCAATGAGTTGGTTAAATATTGTCTGATAGACATGAATGGATTCAACACAAAGGTAGATGTAAACATCATATTGTTGGGTTCATATAACTGTCTAATTGGCATGGATTGGTTGGAGAAACATCATGCGGTCCTAGATTGTTACAACAAAACAATCACATGTCTTGATGAGGAAGGAAAGCAAGGAAATATTCAAGGCATTCAAAGGGTTGTAGTTGTTAGAGAGATTTCAACTATTGAATTGAAGAAGATCTTCAGGAAGGGATGTTAGATGTTTGTAGCCCATATAGAGGAGGCAACCAAAGACAAAGTTTCAAGCATTGAAGATCATCCAGTCTTGAGGAATTTTGAAGATGTTTTTAGAGAAATTCTAGGATTGCCACTAAAGAGAGACATTGATTTCTCTATTGATTTGGTGCCATGAATTGACCCAGTGTCTAAGACACCTTATGAAATGGGCACACCAAAACTAAAAGAGTTGCAAATGAAGCTTGACGAACTTCTGAAGAAGGGGTATATATGTCCAAGTGTGTCACCTTGGGGAGCCCTTGTTCTTTTTGTGAAGAAGAAGGATTGAACCTTAAGGCTATGCATTGATTTCAGACAGCTTAATAAGGTTACCATAAATAATAAGTATCATTTTCCTAGAATTGTTGATTTGTTTGACCAGCTAAAAGGTGCAAGAATCTTTTCAAAGATTGACTTGAGATCATGCTATCATCAAGTAAGGATAAAGGAAGAAGACATCGACAAGAAAACATTCAAAACAAGATATGGGCATTATCAATTCATGGTAGTGCCATTTAGACTATCAAATGCCCTAGCAATATTTATGTGTCTAATGAATGGAGTGTTCAGGGATTACTTGGACAAGTTTTTGATTGTGTTCTTATATGATATACTCATCTACTCTAAATCAAAATAGGAACATGAGCAAGCATAGTATCAATCCCCCATGATTGAAGTGGAAGGTAAGATTGATAACCAGTCCATAGAAATTTTTATTGATTATGGAGCCATCCATAGTTACATAAATGGTAACATTGTTGAAAGATTTCAATTGCAAATAAGTAAGCATAAAAATCTTGGTTAGTTTAGTTAGCCACAGGGGGCTAAGAGGAAAATCAATGAGTTGGTTAAATATTGTCCGATAGACATGAATGGATTTAGAACAAAGGTAGATGTAAACATCATATCGTTGGGTTCATATGGTTGTCTAATTGGCATGGATTGGTTGGAGAAACATCATGCGGTCCTAGATTGCTACAATAAGACATTCAGATGTCTTGATGAGGAAGGAAAGTAAGGAAAGATTCAAGGCATTCCAAGGGTTGTAGTTGTTAGAGAGATTTCAGCTATGCAGTTGGAGAAGAGCTTAAGGAAGGGATGCTAGATGTTTGTAGCCCATATGGAGGATGCAACCGAGGAAAAAGTGTCAAGCATTGAAGATCATCTGGTCTTGAGGAATTTTGAAGATGTTTTTAGAGAAATTCTAGGATTTCCACTAAAGAGAGACATTGATTTCTCTAATGATTTGGTGCCAGGAGTTGCTCCAGTGTCTAAGACACCTTACGGAATGGGCACACTGAAACTAAAAGAGTTGTAGATGCAGCTTGAAGAACTTTTGAAGAAGGGGTATATATGCCCAAGTGTGTCACCTTGGGAATCCCTAATTCTTTTTGTGAAGAAGAAGGATGGAACCTTAAGGTTGTGTATTGATTTCAGACATCTTAATAAGGTTACCATAAAGAATAAGTATCCTTTTCCCATAATTGTTGATTTTTTTGATTAGCTAAAAGGTGAAATAATATTTTCAAAGATTGACTTGAGATCAGGATATCATCAAGGATAAAGGAAGAAGACATCAACAAGACAAAATTCATAACAAGATATGGGAATTATCAATTCATGGTAGTGCCATTTGGACTATCAAATTCCCTAGCAGTCTTTATGTGTCTAATGAATGGAGTGTTCAGGGAGTACCTGGACAAGTTTGTGATTGTGTTCTTAGATGATATACTCATATTTTCTAAATCAAAAGAGGAACATGAGCAACATTTAATAATGGTGTTGCAATTTTTAAGAGAGCATAAATTATATGTTAAGCTATGTATGCGAATATTTGATCAAAAGAAGATTCACTACTTGGGGCATATAATATCAGCAGCATGGATAGAATTTGATCCTGAGAAGATAGAGGCCATTAGAGGATGGCCATTTCCAAAGAATGTGAAAGAGGTCAGATCATTCATGGGTCTTTCCAGTTATTACTGAAAATTCATAAAAGGATTCTCAAAGATTACAAGTCCAATCACTTATTTGCAAAAGAAGGAGTGAAATTTGAATGGAATTCCAAGTGTGAAGAGAGTTTTCAACAGTTGAAGGGAATATTGACAAGTGCACCAATCTTGAAGATTGCATATCCAAATGAATATTTTGTTGTGTGCACCGATGCATGCAAGGAAGGACTTGGTGGAGTTCTCAGTCAAAGGGACCATGTGTTATGCTATGAGTCCATAAAATTAAAAATAGCACAAGAGGAATTATGCTACACATGACTTGGAGTTAGAAACGATTGTACATTCATTGAAAATGTGGAGGGATTACCTTATGGGTAAGAAATTTGAGCTAAGGATAGACCACTGTGGTTTGAAGCATTTGTTTGGACAACCAACACTAAATGTTAGGCAAAATAGATGGATGGAATTTCTGAGTGAATATGACTTCGAAATTAAGCATATAAAGGGAAAGGAAAATCAAGTGGTTGATGCACTCAGCAGGAGAGCTCATGAAGTGCATATTGTAGCCATCAACATGTACTGGACAAATCTGAAAGAAAAAATTGTTGCAGAAACAAATTTAGATCATCACTATGTGAGAATAAAAGAAGCATTATAACAAGGTAATTTTTAGTGAAAATTTAATTATTATGAGCTAAAAAAGGATGGAATTCTCATGTACAAGGGAAATGTGTATGTGTCGAATGTTGGATTACTTAGAAGGGGGGGTGGGGGGGCGGGGTGAATCAGTAATAGATAAATTCAATCATTTTTAACCACAAAATGCAAGTGTTATATCAATGTAGCATTATCATCCAATAGTTTTAGAGTAAATAAACAATGAACACATGAGAAATCATACACATACACAATACACCAATGTTTTTACATGGAAATCCAAAGCGGAAGAAAACCACAGAATGATTTTTCTTATGTCTTTAAGAATTACATTCATTGGAAGAACCAACTTCCTTTGTTTTCCAACTGCAACTGGAAGGAGGCTCCAACCCCCTAGTTCTCAGGCTACAACCTAAGGGAAGCTCCAACTCCCCAATTCTCTGGCTACAACCAGAAGGAGGCTACTACCCCCTATGTTCTCCGGCTACAACCGGAAGGTGGATACAACCACCTGTCCTTTCCCTGTCCAATTGCCTTGAAGTAGAAGTAGAATGATGGAACCACTACCACACAATCACTGTGAGATATACCACTGTAAAATTGTACCAACATGTACCACTGACCTACAACCAACTTGTACAACTTCCCTGCAATCGATTTGTACCTGAAATGAACATGTATCAACCAAATAAAACAGATACATGACCTGTAGTTCTACAACAAGCATATGTACCTCCCTATATATACAATAGTAGGAATATGTATGCATCTTGTCTGTTATGCAGCCTACGTATATCCTCTGAAAACTAGTATACAACAAATACACGACATGTAGTTCTGCAACATGTGTATGTACATGCCCTATACATATAACACCTTGTGTATGTACGCGTCATGTTTGTTATGCAACCTGTGTATACCTTCTAAAAACTTCTGACCCTATGGAACTTCTTTCACATAGATATGCAACCTGTCATTGTATCCAGACTGTAACTCTATCACGTGCATGCATCCTTATACATAACCTTTATCCAAAAACTCTATGTCTCTCTCTAGTCATGTGCCATATAAGTGTGTGTAATCATGAACAATTATAATAACCCTCACATGATCTAGACATCAAATCCTTTCTGATATTCAGCCTCTCAATACATCAACCACTTCACAAATACAAGCTTTCAACCATGTACCACAAAAACCCTTAGCCATATGCCAATAAATACAAGATGTGCCTCAACTCTAACAAGAAGTATCAATGATAAATATTGAT
>SNQJ01S0015128.1:11893-44742 GCA_010110895.2 Picea sitchensis | reverse complement strand
ATTCAAACTTTCCCATTCTTCCATCTTCTCTTTTGATGTAGCATTTGCTTCCAAATACTCAGAAGTGCTTCACATTTGTTGGTCTTCCTTTCCATAGCTTGTAGGGAGTTTTGTCAGTTTTGTTTCTGAGCATTACTTTGTTTTGAATGTGAACTATTGTATGCACTGGATGTGTCCAAAAAATATCTGTCAATTTGGAGTGCATTAGCATTGTTCGATCCATTTCCTGTATTGTTCTATTCTTTCTTTCAACAACTCCATTCTGTTAAGGTGTCCTAGCAATGGAGAATTGCCTTTTTATTCCATTCTTGCTGCATAATTCCATAAATTCCTTTGACGTGAACTCTACTCCATTATCATATCTCAAACATTTGATTTTTGAATCCATTTCATTTTCAACCATTTCCTTGTAGACCTTGAAGTTTTCAAAATCTTTTGACTTATTTCTGAGAAAGAAAACTGCAGTCATTCTTGTATAATCATCAACTAATAACATAAAGTATTTCTCACCTTTTAAACCCTTTGTTGTAGTTGGTCCAACTAGATCAATATGCACAATTTCCAGTGGTCTTGTTGTTGAGTATTCGTTTGATTTGAACCTGGTCTTTATTTTCTTTCCTTGTTGACAACACTTGCATAAAGTATTGGTTGGTTTTGTGATCTGGGGAATTTCTCTAACTGCTTCCTTTCTACTGACTTTGACAAGGTTGTCAAAGTGTATGTGACACATTATTCTATGTCATAGCCAACCTTCATCTTCCTTTCCTAGACAACACTTTTCATTTCCACTTTCACTTAATACATATATGTTGCTTGAATTTCTTGTAGCTGTTGCAATCTATTTTCCTGAACCTTCTTTTCTTATCTTTCACTTCTGTGAATCAACAATAACTTTATGACCTTGGTGACACATTTGACTTACACTTAGAATATTATGTTTCATATCTTCTACTAGTAGAACATTTTTTGCCTTGGTATTCTTGTTTCCAATTCTGACTGTGTCTTTTCCAATGATTTTAGTTGAATCATCATTTCCGAAGGAGACTGATCCATATCTTTCCTTTCTTAATGTAATAAACTTGTCTTTATCACATGTCATGTGTTTTGAACATCCATTGTCAAGATACCAACCACGTTTCTTTTGCTTAGCTTGTAGAGCGAGTGTGTATTCTCCATTGCTATATTGATTATGTTTTCTTGTCCATGTCCTCTTCCGAGGTTCCTGTCTGTGACTTTTGTTGTTCTGTTGTGACTCTCTAGGAGGGACTTTAATTATGCGATCTTTGGCCATGTGTCCAAAGTTGTTACACTTGTAGAATTACACTTCAGTGCTCAATGATTCAAATGTTTTGTAACTTCTTCTCTGTGTTTCACTAGGCCTTCTTGGATAACCCTTTTTTGTATGACTTTCAAAGTTGTTTATGTTCCTGATGTTAGCTCTACAATTCACATCTTTATGTCCAAAATTATTGCATGCGTAACATAAACCAAAAAAGATATTTTGATACCTAGGAGTTGAAGATATTCTAACATGAGTTACTCTTATGAATCTTTCTTCTTCCTGGTGCCTATATGTTTCTATTGATCGCTGATTCTTAAATCTGAATCTTCTCAATGGAGGAGTGTCCCTGTAATCTTCCTTGTAGGTCTTCCTATCCCATTTGATTGTTTCTCCATAACTTTTTGGATATGTTTCTTGTTATGTTGTTTTGTAGCTTAATCCCTTTTCTGTCTGATTGTATCCAAGTCCAGACTTGTCATGATGAGGATTTTGACTGCTGATAATGTCATCCAAAACTTTTGAGTTGTCTGCATATTTTTATTTTGAAGATCCTTTCTTAATGTGACAATCTCTGCTTCTAAATTTCCAATGATCATGTCTATTTCTTCTAGTTGTTCTTTGAGTGCTTCTTCAATTCTTTTATCTTCTTCTGTTTGAATCTTCAAATTTGTGATCATTTGTTCTAGTTCCCGAGTGTCTTCTTTCTTGTCTAGTTCTACTTGTAGCTTCTTGTTTTTCTTCTTTTCTCTTCTTATAACTTCTATGGCACTCAAAAATTCGTCTTGATAGTCAACTTCTGCCTCTTCATATTCTTCTTTGGTGTCTTTTTTATCAGATTCTTCTACTTCCATGAATAGAAATATTTCTGTCTCACTGTCACTGACTTCATATTCATCTGATGAGGATATGTCTTCTTTGGTGCATAAGATTTTCTTGAAAGCTTTCTTTCTGGTCTTTTGCCTTTATATGTTTGTTTGTTATTTGAGTAATCTTCATCATTCCTCTTATTTTTCTTATGAGGACATTTGTTAGCAAAATGACCAATACCATCACAATTAAAACAAATCAATGGAATCTTACCTTTATATCTGTCATTGGTTCCCTTCTTCTTCTAACAAAGTTGGCCACTTCTTCGTCATCTTTCGAGATGTCACTGTTGCTGCTATGTTCTTTTGCCTTTTGCTTTGACCTTTTGGATGCTTTAAAACTGCTTATTTTATATCTGGATTTTCTTGTTCAGTTCTCATTTCATATGTTGTGAAGATTCCATGTAGTCCGTCCATGCTTATTGAGTCTAGATCTGCTCTTTATTCTAGTGCTAATATCTTAGGATCAAATCTCATAGGAAGAGATCTTAGTACCTTTTGAACAATTACAGATTCTTTAATTTATTCTCCCAATCCTATGATTTCATTTACTGTTTCATTGACTCATAAGAAGTAAGATACACTATTCTCATCTTCCTTCATCTTTAGTTGTTCGAACTGACCTCTGTAAGTTTGAAGCTTTGCTGCTTTGACTTTTGAATCTCCTTCATAAATATTTTAAAGTTTGTCCCAAATCTCTTTAGAGGATTTACAATGTATAACTTTGGTGTATATTGATTCAAAAAGACCATTTAGAAGTGCATTTGTGGCTTTGGAATTATTTTGACCGAGTTTTATTGCTCTTTCACTTGTCGGTGGAATTGATGGTTCTTTGTATTTATCTACAATTGATTGAAGAATTTCAAATCCATGTGCCTTTATATATGTTTTCATCCTTCTGCTCCAAAATGCATACTTATGTCCATCAAACTGTGGTATTCCATTTTTATACATGTTGTTTCTCTCCATGATCTACCTTTTAGTGGTTAAAATGATTCCTGAAGGAACTTTCTCTGATACCAATTGTTGGATTACTGAGAGGGGGGTTGAATCAATAATAGAGAAATTCAATCCTTTTTAACCACAAAATGCAAGTGTTATATCAATGTAGCATTATCATCCAATAGTTGCAGAGTAAATAAACAATGAATAAATGAGAAATCATACACGTACACAGTACACCAATGTTTTTACGTGGAAACCCAAAGAGGGAGAAAACCACATAATGTTTTTTTCTTATGTGTCTTTTAGAATTACATTCATTGGACACAGAAACTTCATTTGTTTTCCAGCTGTAACTAGAAGGAGGCTCCAACACCCTAGCTTCTCAGGCTACAACCTGAGGGAAGCTCCAACTCCCCAATTCTCCGGCTACAACCAGAAGGAGGCTACAACCCCCTATGTTCTCCGGCTACAACCAGAAGGTGGCTACAACCACCTATCCTTGCCCTGTCCAACCGCCCTGAAGTAGAAGTAGAATGATGGAAGCATTGTCACATAATCACTTTGAGATATACCACTGTAGAATTGTACCAACCTATACCACTGACCTACAACCAACCTATACAATTTCCCTGCAATCAACCTGTACCTGAACTGAACATGTATCAACCAAATACAACAGATACATGACCTGTAGTTTTGTAGCATGCATATGTACGCGCCCTATATATACAACATCATGTGTATGTATGTGTCTTGTCTGTTATGCATCCTGTGTATACCCTCTGAAAAATAGTATACAACAGATACATGACCTGTAGTTTTGAAACATGCATATGTACGCGCCCTATGCATACAACAACTTGTGTATGTACATGTCTTGTCTATTATGAAACATGCGTATACCTTCTGAAAACTAGTGTTTTCATTCTTCTGAAAAATTCTGACCCTCTGGAACTTCTTTCACATAGATATGAAACCTATCACTGTATCCAAACTGTAACTGTATCCTGTGCATGCATCCTTATACATAACCTTTATCCAAAAACTCTATATCTCTCTCTAGTCATGTGCCATATAAGTGTGTGTAAATGAACAAGTATAATAACCCTCACATGATCTAGACATCAAACCCTTTCTGATATTCAACCTCTCAATACATCAACCACTTCACAAATACAAGATTTCAACCATGTACCACAAAAACCCTTAGTGATATGCCAAGAAATACAAGATGTGCCTCAACTCTAACAAGAAGTATCAATGATAAATATTGATTATACCAACACTATATTTCTATAGATATGACTTATAAAGAAGATCCCATGTAGCCACTAATCTCTCTAGGGAGAATCCTCAAATCTCCATAACCATTTCTCATGCATACATCAAAATCTAACTACTCATAGAAACAAGACATATCTTTTGAACCAATGGATATATTTGATGTATCTGATCACTGTAGACCTTCCTGGGAGCTTGATATCAAAATCTAAAACCTTGGAATCTTCATCTTCTCATGTTTCTATGGATTTAACCTCATGTGTGCACCCTAATACAATGCCATCCCGCGTATGTATGCACCCTAATACACTGTTAGCCCACGTACACCTCAAAAATTAGGGTTTTTTAGTATTCGCTGCAATTCTGAAAATTTTACCGTCAACCCTTCATGCTAACTCAGACTTTCACAACTTCAAATGTATCAATGAGTACTTGCAATAAGACTTACACAACAATCAATATTCAATGTGTTCAAGTGTGTTTAAATGAAATACCTTTGCCTCTTATTTATACTTTCGTGTAGCTTCCTCAAGGGGTTACCTTCTAATCATCTTAACCCACTTTCCTTATTTTATGGTTAACCCACTTATAACTGCTTGTCCAGTTAACTTAAACACTTTCCATAATTAGTAAGCTATTCATTATCTTTATTATTTAAATAATTTATGTTGCATCCTTTTTTACTTATAGTACACACATCACTTCACTTTATTATTTAAATAATTTCTTCTTTGCAAAATCTTTGACTACTTTGACCTTTTGGGGCTTCTAGATGACTCATGAGGGTTCTCCAACTTCACATGGCCATAAATCTCTAAACATGAGGAGTTATGTGATGTTCCACATACTACCGTGTTAGCACCAGATGTCACCTCTGGATCGCAGCAGAGGTAAGCCTGATACCCATCATATTTTTATGTCCAGGTTGGTTATTAAAGGGATCAAATGGGCGCGGTTTCAAGAAAGTATAGTCTTAACTCAGAAGACTAGGTTGGTATGCACAGATAGGTGAGGTATTGGTCTAACTTCAGTCAGTAATTTGTACTAAGGGTGAATAGGAGGAAGAGTTAGTGAGGAAATGTAGAGTTCTGCGGAGGACATCAGGTCTTCGGACAACCCAAAGAAGAAAAACTCAAATGCGAGAAATTCTAGAATTTAAATCTCAAAGAAACTAAAAGGAATTGCAACAACACTATAATCAAACATCCATTATAATGCCGTCACAATAATTCAAGTGAATCAATCACTCATAAATCCTTCAATACATAAGCGAATAAGATGGAATAAGAAAGTTGACTATCATTAAACAAGAAGTCTCAACATCATATACATAACCAAAAAACCATAATGTTCATTAAAACTTTATAATACGGGAGCTTTGCTCTACCATCGACCATTACAAAATATAAAAACTGAGTATATATACTCAGAGAAACTCGCCCCCTTACAAAAGTACGCTTTCGTTGCTGCATTCAAGGCTTGATGTCCACATCTTCTTCTGTTAGATCACACCTGCATTCTTCTATCATACGCGATCTCATATTGGTATGGCTCTGACAGGGAAAACCGTCCATAGGGGTACCATAGGATGACTTCTCTAGAACCTCCATGTATTCCATTTATGGGGTGAAATGAGGTTTCAAATACCTCTCCCTGTTTCCATTAACTGCCTGCATCAAAATCAAGAAGGAGGCTGACACTCGAGACTGTTCCAGTCAGGCTCATAATCCTTTCTAGTCAAAATTGACGCCTCGAGGCTTGTAAGGATTTTTCTTTGTGGCCACTTGAGCGTTTTGATCTTCTGTGCAACACCCTTTCATCACCCCATGTGGCCGCAGGCTGTGACCCTGCACTTAACCAAAAATGGAATTTTGGGACGTCACATGTTGGGAGTTCTCGCTCCCCTTGATTCATGATGTTCCGATACCCGAAACCATAAAATGATCCATTTGGATCAACAGTTGGGTCTGCCCCGAATCTGATGGCCATGATTGGTTCCTTGAACACTTCAGCCGCCTACTACTTGACATGTGCCTTCTTTCTTTTATGGTCCTGCTTTTCCATATAAACCTGGGTTATGACCATGGGCCCAACTCATAGGTGTGTCGTGATTTCACGTCTCATGAATTCACGCTACATTCCTTGCTCAAACTTCTGAGTCACAAAATTGAGACTGCTCGAATCCTGCGCCACATACCCTTCTGGAGTGAACGACCCTGATCATTTCACGACCTCACGTTTCACGAGTTCCCATAACTCGTCCTATTGACTGCTCCCTTCTGCAAGTTAGAGAAATGATGATCCAACGGTCTGGCTCTCTTTTTTGATCGATGACCACAATTACATTGACATTTTGGGTCTCGAGGCTTTGGGCTATGGATGTACCTTTATGATGAGAACCATGAACTTTCAATTCCCGATCCTCTGAAATTCACCAATGTCAGATCAACGACCCTCGGCTCCCCACAATTGGACAACCCAGATCTACTTTTTTCATGAATCTCAAATTTGCGATTCTTGTTGGATAGTTTTACAACACTTTGAATTCCCGATTCCCACGCTCGCTTGCTTTCGTTGAATATTGAACTTGCTCGCTCGCTAGATTTGAATCCACATAAAAATTCTTCAAGTGTTGTGCTTGGTGCTCATGACTGTGACTTGTGATCAATTAATCGGATGACTGGCTGAGGGCTCGGGCTGACAAAGGTTCAATGACAGAGAGAAAGAGGGAAGTGATCGATGACAGGGGATCCTATGGTCGACATTTCTCAGGAAACTTCGACAGGGAAAACCAGTCGATCAAAAGGATGAAGACAAACGAAAGAAAAATGCACGCCGAGAGGAAAAAACTATGATCGAGTCTGTGAAAGGGGAAAAATAGGCAAAATTTGCAGACTTAGGTAGAAACCACAGATTCATAAGACCTTGACAATATTAAGTGCTAACATTGGCTCCAAAGGGGATGGCATGCTCCCTGCAAGCTGCCAAGAACGCACAGCCCTAGTGTGTTTCTTTGGGTTATGGAGTCTCCTATAAAAACAAAAACATAAAACAAGAACGATATCTATAATGGTGGGCACTGACTGTGGCTTTAAACAAAAAAATAAATTCAGGAAGTGCCCATTTACTGGGCCACTAAAAATTTCATCTCCCTATGAATTCTGCAATTTGTAAGTGTTATCTAGGAACCTCTCACAGATTTTGAACGGGTCGATCCAAAGGGCTTCGGATTTACCATGATTTCCCTTGTCCTGCTTAGGCGCATCCCATTTGAGTACTAGGTCTCCTGGATGGAAATCCCCCTTACTTCTCTTCCTATCAAAGGCCTCGTTGATTTTCTGTTGATGATCATGTGCTCTATCCATCACCTTCTCTCTATCTTGTTGCACTTCTACCAGCTGATGTATTCTCCTGATCATGTCATCGAGCTCTCCTTGACAGTCTTGAAAGAATTTTGCCACAGGCAGGGCGAGCTGAGAAGGAAAAATTTCTTTAGTCCCATACACAAGTTGGAAAGGAGAGATACCGAGGGACGTCTTTTTTGTCACTCTATCAACCCACAGAGAAAATTTGAGCTTTGAATCCCAAGCTTTCTTGTTATCCTCTTACAGTCTTTTAATGATTTTGATGAGGATTTTGTTAGAGGACTCTTCCAGTCCATTTCCTTGGGGGTAGTATGGGGTAGAGTGAATCAACTTGATTCCAAACTTCTCACAAAATTGGATTAATGGTTCAGATTTGAAGGATGCTGTGTTATCTGTGACTATTCTACTTGGGCAATCGAATCTTGCTATGATATCCTCTAGGAAAACGATGATCACCCTGTGAGAAACACTCCTTGTGGGAATAGCTTTTATACACATGGTAAAGTAATATATGGCAGTTAGGATCCATCTGTGTTGACCACTGGACGCAGGATGAATTTCCCCAATGAATTTCAGGCCCCACTGCTGGAAGGGCCCTGAAGAAACCACGAGTTTCAATGGTAGGGACTTTAACTGCTTCTTTCCAGAAAATATTTGACATTTAATGCATGCTCCAAATTTTTTGAAAACATCAGTGAACAAAGTAGACCAGTAGTACCCAACCCTGAGAATTTTGTAGGCTGTGGTTTTCCAGAAGTGATTTCCCCCACAGAGGCTGTCATGGAAATTCAATATAATTTCCTGGGCCTCTTGTGGGTCTAAACATCTGAGAAGCACTCCTAGAGGGTCTTTCTAATACAATACATGGTCGATAAGGAAATATCTAATTTCTTTGAGCTTTAAATCTCTTGCCTTGCTCCTTCCCATACCATCAGGGGGCCTTAACTCATGCAAAAAATATATAATATCTTTGTACCAGGTGCATTCTACCAATGGAGGGCTACCTTGAGGACCTCTATTAGACAATCCACTTTGTGGTTTTTCTGAGCAAGTATTGATGAATTTAACCCCCAAGGATCTGCAATTAGATTCATCCAACAATTTGGCTAAACCTTTACCTTTGATCAATTTTGTGGGATTGATCTCTAGATCAAATTCAAGGATTTTGGCAATCCATCGGCTCCTCCTCCCATCTATGTCTAACTGAATGAGAATTTCCTTAACGACAACTGAAGGGACGTATGCGACGACCTTTGATTGTAGGACGTAGACTCTAAAAGCTTTGAGATATTTAACCAAAGCATACACCTACTTCTCCATGATGTCATATTTCACGTCAGCATCTCTCAATGCCCGACTGGAAAAGGAAATGGGTTGCTCCAACGCTTCAACATTATTTTGCAACAGAAGAACCGCTACAATGTCGAATGAGGCAAATGAAAAAACGAGAAAATATTTTGAGTAATCAGGGTTGATAAGAATGAGTGCTTCAGTCAAGGCCTTCTTTATCTGATCAAAGGAATTTCGAGACTCGGTGGTCCATTTGACTTCGTTTCCTTTCCTCAACATGGTTGTTAGAAGCTTTACCATCTCAACAAAGTTGGAAAAAAACCTCCTCAGAAAATTAAATTTTCCTAAGAAAGATTGGACTTCTTTCCTGGATCTTGGGAGTGACAAGGTTTGGATTGCTTCAACTCTGCTAGGATCGATCCTGATTCCCTTAGCTGATACTATGTGGCCCAACATTTTTCCCTCCTTCATGGAAAATGACGATTTCTTTGGATTTCAAGAGAGACCAAACCTTCTGCATTTCAAGAAGACTTTCCTCAGATGGCAACAATGTTCTTCATCAGATCTGGAGAAGACTTTTAAGTCATCCAGATAAATGACCACAAATTTATCCTTTTCTCCAATGAAGGAAATATCCATGGATCGTTGGAAGGTCACTCCTGCGTTCATCAATCCAAAGGGCATTTTGGCATACATTAATGTACACCAAGGAGTGGTGAAGGCTATCTTTTCTCTGTCTTCAAGCAAGACAGAGATCTAATTGTATCTCGAAAATCCATTGACCATGGATATCCTTGATGCGCCAGTTACCCTTTGTAATATGTGTTCCATTTTTGGCAAGGGGTAATTGTCTTTCCTTGAGCTCCTGTTCAAGTTCCTGAAATTGACACAAAGTATGATTTTCCCACTCTTCTTTCTCACCAGGATCAGGTTGACCACCCACTCTGAATATCTCAAAGGCATGATGATCTGGGCATCGAGCAACTTCTTTACTTCTCTCTCCATGATAGGCAACAACATAGGATTTATTTTCATTAATTTATTCCTGAATGGTTTGGCCTCTTCCTTCAGTGGAATCTTATGCTTAATAATGTTGGTGTCATATGTTATGAGGTCTTCATATGTCCAGGAAAACACATTAGAAAAATCCTTTAATAACTCAGCATACTCGACTCTCTGCTTCCTTGACAGGATACTCGACAGCTTGACATATTTAAGGTCTTTCTCTGTGCCAATGTTGCATTTGTCTATGTCAGCATCATCAACCAACCTCTAATATTTCACTGCCACATCATTGTTGTCAAATATCCTTTCTAAAGGGACTAGTCCCTTAAGAATGTGATTGCTCGGTAACTGCACAATATGATAATTAACAAGTTTCTTTAAAAATAAATCAGTATGTGGGTTATTTTGAGAATCAGGATCCTGGTCTATGTGTAATGCAGAAAATTCATCAACAGCTTCTAGGAACCTCTTGATCTCAAGATCAACTTCAAACACCTTCCAATTCTTGACATTGTCCGGTATAGAGGGTCTGTATTTTACTTTGATATCATACATGAGCTTGGGCAGCAGAGGGACACTGAAATTGCTTACCGAAACAACCAAAGAATCAACCACTGTGTTCTCCTCTCTCGAAATGAATGAAATGTTGAAAGTAATGGCAGAAGTGTCCTCAGACACACACTTTTATTAAATAGGAAAAAAAATTACATAAGAGAATTTGCAAGAGTTTACACCCAAACAAATCAACACTCTTGCAATGAGCTATATATAAGCTAAGTGTCCTAACAAACTCTAGTTATAGATCACTTATTAAATAAACAAGTGTCCATTTACAATAAATGCTATCTTAACAATCTTCTAACTATACTCCTAATTTAGAGCCTAAGATACTAAACCTTTCTAGAGTCATATCTTTTACAACAATACTCTATTTCTAAATGTCTCCATTTATTAATCAAATGTTCTAGATTATTAATTTAATATACTAAATTAATAATCATTTTATTCTAACTTATTAAACTATGATATTTGTATTTTGGATTATCTAACATTCCCCCCTATGATCCAAAGATACATTACATTAGATACCAAGTTCATCCCTGAACTTACTAAATTTTATTCTGCCAAGAGGTTTCGTGAAAATGTTGGAGATCTGATCTTCTGAAGGACAATACTTGGTGTCCATGAGTGATCTGAGCTTGATGACATCCTTTGCAATGAGTGATCTGATATGATGATACTTGGTGTCCACATGATTTGTCTTTGAATGAAAAACTAGATTCTTGGCAAGCTTAATGGCTGTCGATGAATAATGATGTAGCTTTTGTTTGAGAAATGCTCAAGTCTTGCAAAACTCTGTGTAACCAAACAATTTCACATGTTGCTTCCCAGGTTGAGATGTATTCTACTTCTGCTATAGAAGTGGCCACTATAGCTTGTTTCTTACAATTCCAGGACACTATTGCTAAACCCATGTTCATTAAATAACCTGATGTTGATGCTCGATCATCAATACTTCCGAAAAAATCGACATCTAAAAATCCACCAAGTACAAAATTTTTAGTCTTTTTGTAAAGAAGACCAAAATCTTTTGTTCCTTCAATATATCGAAGAACTCTTTTGGCTTCATTCTAGTGGTTGTCCCGTGGTTGCTGCATAAATCGTGAAAGAATACTGACTGCATAAGATAGATCTGGTCGAGGGTTTGTCAAATAAATCAATTTTCCAATCAACTATCTATAAATAGTGTTGTCTACCATTCCCCCCCTTACAAATTTTGAAAGTTTCAAGTTTTGTTCCATAGGGGTAAGGGATGGTTTGCAATCATGCATGCCAAAACACTGAAGAATTTATGCTACATACTTACTCTGAGAAATGAAAATATGATGTGGACATTGGAATAATTCAATTCCAAGATAGTAGTGAAGTAGTCCCAAATCAGTCATCTTAAAACCTGCATGTAATTCATTTTTCACCTGTGTAATATGATCATCATTGTTTCCTGTAATGATCAAATCATCTACATACATAATAAGAATCACTAGATATGGACCTTGTTGACGGATATACAAAGTATCATCAGATTCACTTCATTGAAAACCAACCTTCCTAAGGTATTCATCCATTTTGGTATACCAAGCTCGGGGAGCTTGCTTTAGCCCATATAAAGCCTTAATTAATTTGCAGACTTTATGTTCCTGCCCTGCAATTTCAAAACCTGGTAGTTGTTGCATATATACATCTTTCTGTAAGTCTCCGTTGAGAAAAGCACTTTTTACATCCATTTGAAGAAATTTCCAACCTTTCTGAGCGACCAATGCAAGTGATAATCGAATGGTATTCCATTTAGCTATAGGAGCAAAAGTTTCCTCATAATCAATGCCTTCCTGCTGCGCAAAACCTTTAGCCACAAATCATGCTTTATACTTGTCAATTTCTCCATGTTGGTTGTATTTAATTCTGTAAACCCATTTGCATCCGATGGGTTTAACACTTGTAGGACAATCAACAAGTTTCCAAGTGTTGTTATCAATTACTGCTTGATACTCTTCAACCATAGAATGTTGCCATTCTTTATGTTTTACTGCTTCTTTGTATGTGGAAGGTTCAGTAAAATCATTTGCTACCAAGGACAAAATTTCTTCACTATTGTGTGATCCCCTTGTCCCTGTTTTATTCTGCTCATCATGCCTTAAATCTTTCAAAAGTTGAACTACCCATTTTGGTAGTTGATGTTCACTTGTTAGAGGATCTGAATTTCCATTATTGTAAATTGGATTAATGTAAAATGATGTTCATCGATCAGTAGAAGATTTTGGAGGTGGAGAATCATTGTCAGATGAACTGTAGCTGCTAGGAGGGTCTGATGAACTGCTGGAAGACCTAGATGATGTTGTTGAAGTAAATGGACTGGAACTGGATGTATCATCTTCAGATGAAGGAAAATCAAGTTCATACCAATTATATGAATTTGGTTGACTCTGCATTTTTCCTTGTCTTTGATTTCCTTTAGTTTCTAAATTTTGAAGAAGACTTTTGATGTCTTCAGCACTCTTACTTTCAGTTTCATCAAAAATTACATCCTTGCTTACAATAAATTTTTCATTGGACAAAAGTCGGTACCCTTTCTTCTCATTAGAATACCCAATCACTGTGCACTTCAAGCTTCTTGAGTCAATCTTAGTTCGTTTTTATTTCGGAACTAAGGCATAACATACTGATCCAAAAACTCTAAGATGTTTAACTCGAGGTTTGAAACCAAACCATGCTTCATAAGGTGTGATTTCGTCTAAAGAAGAAGTTGGAGATCTGTTCCTTAAATAGATAGTTGTATGGATTGCTTCTGCCCAATATGTAGAACTTAACATTTTAAATCTTAACATGGATCTTGCCATTCTTAACAAGGTGTGATTCATTCATTCTGTGACTCCATTTTGCTGAGGAGTGTAGAAATTTGTAAGATGTCTTCTTATCCCATTGTCTGTGCAATAATTTTGAATTCATTAGAAGTGAATTCCTCTCCATTATCTGTCCTGAGAGTGCCTATCTTTTCTTTAACTTCGTTTTCAACAAGTTGACGAAAAATCTTAAACTTTTCAAATACTTTTGACTTTTGCTTCAAGAAGTAAACCCAAGTCATTCTACTGAAATCATCAATAAAGAGTAAAAAATATTTGCAACCACCGAAAGAAGTATGTAGTGGTCCACAAACATCACCGTGAACTAGTTGCAACCACCTATTTGCACACCATGAACTTGTTGGAAAACTCTCTCGACTTTGTTTTCCATAAATGCATGCTTCACATTTTGAATTTTCCTTTTTGAAAGTTGGACGTTCCTTAACCATCCCTTGTTTTTGAAATTGAGAGAGACTTTCAAAGTTGAGATGTCCATATCTCACATGCCACAATCTTATAGGTGAAATACCTATACTTACTGTTCCTACAAAGTCTGAATGCCTTGGAATAACTGTCCCTTTCATCCTTAACAATTTTCCATCTTCATAACCTATCATCACTATTTTCATATTCTGTTTGAATGAATTAATATTAACTAATCCATCTTCCATAATCACCTTATGTCCTGCTTGTTGAATCGTGACTAAAGACAACAAATTCTTTTTAAAGGTTGGTACATACCATACATTTGAAATCATTCATTCTCCAATATTAGGTAAATAAACTTTAACTACTCTTTTTCCATAAGGAGTATGTTTGGTATTATCTGCAAGAAAGACAAAATTAAGATGGCATTCTTGAAAATTCCAAAAGAAGTCACGTCTGAAAGTCATGTGTTGAGATGCTCCTGAATCTAAAATCCAAGCATCTTCATAATCACTTTGAAAATCAGTGGAAATCTATAATGCTGAAGATGAGGTAAACACATATTCTGAACCATCATCATTTCGATCATTTGCAAACTGTGTTGTGTTTTGATGAAACTTGGAAATTTTATCAATGGAAGTTCGACAATCTTCTGCATAATGACCAACTTTGTTACATCTTCTATAAACAATTTGACTGAAATCTCTCCCTCTGCTTGAATTTTGTCCTCTGCCTCTGCTTTGATCTCTGTGTGGAGTTTGTCCTTTGCCTTGAAAATAGCCTCTGCCTTGATGATTTCCTCTTCCTTGAAAATACCTTCTGCCTTGACTATTTCGTCTACCTTGAAAATTATTTTCTCTACTTTGGCTTCAACCACGAACTTGTACAAAATTTCCTCTTCCTTTGCTTCTAGAACTGTCACTTGAAGATTTACTTGTGCTGGCTTCTGTGAAAAAAACATCTTCCCCAAATTGCTTTTTCTTTCCAAAAGTTTTGTTGTGTTGAGATAACATTTCACTTAGTTCATCAAACATAAGCTTATATAACTTTCCAGTTACTTGTAAAGTTTTCAAAAAATGTGTATAGGAAGAAGGTAGTCCAACAATTAAAATTGTGGTCATGAAACTATCATCTACTACTTGAAAACCAACGTTTAGTATTTACTGCTTAATGTTCTTAAGTCTGGAAATATATTCATGTACATCACCTCCTTCAGTCAATTTTTGTTGGAGCAACTTTAATTGAAGATCAACTTTATTTGATTCAGGCTGAGTATCAAATAAATCCTTAAAAACTTTCAAAGAAGACCATGCATCAGTAGTATTTTCAACGTGAACACATCTCATCATTAACTGAAGATTTAATGAGTGCTAATGCTTTGGCATTTTTAACTTCCCATTTTGCTAATGTAGCTGCATCTGCAGGCTTAGTTGGCTTAGTATATTCATTACATATATCATGCCAAAGTTCATTGTAAATGAGAGTACTTTCAATGAGACGTTTTCATGTCTTGTATGATTTTGTGCCTTCAAGTTTATCGGAGTCAGAGAACAAATTAATTAAGATTGACATTGGAGTGTGGAATATTCGCATAAAAAAAAATCAAGAAAAAGATATCAAGATGAGCAACACACCAGATGCATGACACAAAAAATGATCTATCAGGGCTTGGCCTTGACCCTCGTATAGTCGTTGAAATAGGAGAAAAATGACTGAGCTTGGCACTTGGCTCTAGTCAAATTCCAAGTAAATTTCAAAATTTTACTCCTTAAAATGCTCTTGCAAATTTTAAAATATATATATTTTTTAAATTCACCCCCCCTCAAAGTAAACAATACTTTGAGTTACAAAATTTTTGTTACCCCCCCAAAAAAAAATCATTGCATAAAGAGGAATTGATTACAATATATATCATTGAGCACTACCTGTAACCTGTTGAACAAATCTAGACAAGTCACTTGACACCATACATTGCTCTGATTTTATTTGTTGTTTTTAAATCGGACGACTCGGCGCTGTTATCATGTCATTTTGCACATTTCACACCAGTAGAGTAACAAGAGCTACATTCAAGGCTGAGAACATAACACAACTCAATGTTGTTTTAAGAATTGATCAGGATGGTATTGCCTAGTGAAAAGACGTCCAAGCTGCCATTGATGCTGTCCCTGATGATAACAAGGAGTGAGTAGTAATCTAGATGTTGCCTGGAGTTTACAGACAAACCGTCTATATTCACAAAAAAAATCTCATCAAACTCTGAGGATCTACTTCAGTAGAAGAGACTGTGTTAACTTGACATAACACAGCCAACACACTTATTTCTTGGTTGGCAAGACATTGCGTATCTACTTGACAGAGTTCTAGTCATAAAGATTTAATGACATCATGTTCACCTTGCACCTGAAAATCAAAACAATTTCATGGGTTGACTCATAATCTGTGCATAAAGATGAATTAAAGGATCCCTCAAGGCCCCTCTCATTCTTCTAGTGCATATGGAATCACTGCCAAGGGATAATCTCAGTGAATTTCTGTTGGTTATTCATTTCGTGTGATGGTTGGGAGCTTCACAACTTTTCCAATTGCGACTGTTTTACCACAATATAGAAGGCAACACCATTTTTTTTTTTACTTCTCTACATATGGTGGTAGACCCAAATCACCTGAGATAAAATCCACTAATGAGATAAGGACCTGGTATTCTCCTTGACATAAATTCATGTCTAAGTTCAGATCAGGAACCATAACTACCGACATGACAACATTTTTAGCTACAGCTACACTCGTTGGAGCATCTTCAAGACACGATACATTTTCTACTTTGGGAGTTTCAGAAGAGAAATTGCAGGGGGGAATTGGATTTCTTATCACAGTTTTAAGATTAATATAACAATGGATTGGATTCGAGGCCGTGAGCATTCATCACAGGAATTATATTAAAAAAATGAAAATAAATTTTCTTTTCCCTTTTAAAAAATTGAACAATAACTGACCAATTTACTGATTTCCTTGGCCTGTAGCGCTGGGATCTCTTCCTCTGATCAGATAATCTCCTCTTCAATTCAACACCATTACTGGAGCTCTGATACTACAATAATGGCAAAAGTGTCCTCAGACACACACTTTTATTAAATAGGAAAATAAATTACATAAGAGAATTTGCAAGAGTTTACACCAGAACAACTCAACACTCTTTCAATGATCTATATATAAGCTAAGTGTCCTAACAAACTCTAGTTATGGATCACTTATTAAATAAACAAGTGTCCATTTACAATAAATGTTATCTTAACAATCTTCTAACTATACTCCTAATTTAGAGCCTAAGATATGACACATTTCTAGAGTCATATCTTTTACAACAATACTCTATCTCTAAATGTCTCCATTTATTAATCAGATGTTCCAGATTATTAATTTAATATCCTAAATTAATAATCATTTTATTCTAACTTATTAAACTATGATATTTGTACTTTGGATTATCTAACAGAAAGCCAAGAAAAAACCGTCAATTAGATCCCACACTTCATTCCTATAAGATCTGAGCCTTGGATGCTTGGCTTGGTAATTTTTTTTGATCTGATTCACAACTAGCTCTACATCCCCAGACACATATATCTCTTTGATTCCCATGTCTTTTTCAGCTCTCAAACCCAAATGAGAGCTTCATATTCTGCCACATTATTGGTAGCTTCAAATTCTAACTTATAGGATAGAGATATAGCTTCTTGAGTAGGCGAGACAAAAACTACTCTGGCACCAACACACTCTCTAGAGGAGGCTCCATCGAAGAACATTTTCCACACAGTGGTGCTCAAAGGGGGAGTTTCACGGAGATTAATGGGATTTCTGATTTCAAGAGGAGGTTTAGGGGCATCAATTAGTTGCAATAAGCTAGATCCAAATCAGTATCAAGGGAAAAGATAGGATGATTGTTGGGGTCTGCCTCATCACTGATTATGTAGGCCAACTGAGCCTCTCTGTATAGTCTTCTATTCTCCCCTCCAAAGACTGGAATGGTGGCATACATGAGATCCATTTGAAAGTTTTCCCCGAGTATTTTTATCCACGATCTCGACAACAACATGCCAAACTTGGGGGGAACATTGGCTACCACAATGTCCATGACCACACTCTTCATGGGCAGCTGAAATAAGGTCATGACCAGATCTTTGATGACCTTGAGACGTTGCACTCTCCTCGAATCAAATGAATATAAATCATGATAATCTTTTGTGATGTCTAATCTGAGTTCTTCCATGACAGTCTTGGGCATGAGATTATGAGATGCCCCCGAATCCATCAGACAATTATGCAACACCTTATAATGTATGTTCAGAGATGTGTAGAAAGGAGGGGATGAATCATATATGTATTCTACCATAGGACCTAGGATGACTGCTGGTTTTTTGTCTTGAAGTTTTACTAAGTCTGTGGAATGGCATAATGGCTCGGGCTGCAATAGCTTAGAGAGGGATTTTTTGAAATCTTCGTGCTTGACCAGCTCTGAAAGGGTTACAGGAATCCTGATATTTTGGATTTCGTTCTCAAAACTAAAGGAGGAGGGGGGATTCAAAATTTCTCTCACTTCTGGGTCAGGGTCCTTGGCTATTGGCGATGAATTCTAAGCTTTATTTTCCTTGCTGGCATTTACTGCAACTTTAGCAGGTTTCTCTTCTCTGGAGGCTGAGTAGGGATGTCAGACTTCTCTTCTTTCCTCCTAGATCTCAGGTTGTATTTGTTGGGACTAGTATTGGCCTTCTCAACCTTACTCGGATCATTTATTTGGCTATCTATGAGGGATTCTTCGTATACAGATTGATTTAAATGGGGAAATGAGGAGGTATCCCCAAGACAATGGATTTCGGTATCAACTTCCTCTTCCTCTTCATCAGTGACAAGGTTATTCTAGAGAGGGGCTTGAATTCTTTGATCATCCCTATCCCAACCTCTTTTATCTCTTGGAAGTATCTGAGGAGCACTATTAGGTCTCCTGAATGTGCCTTTGTTATCAATGTTTTGAGTGTTTTTGTAGGCTTGTCTTGTTTCAAGCTTTATTTTCTCCATATCAGCAACAAGAGATTTCACTAACTTGAGAAGCTCATCATTTTGAGGGTGGGCAGTAGAGGAAGAGGTTAAAGTCTTAGACCTTCCATTTTTTCTGTCCCTGTTAGCCTTACTCCTAAGCTCATTTACTGCCATAATATTGGATTCTACTTCAATGGCTGCATCTTGCATATGAGCCAAGGAGGTAGCTCTCCTTTCTTGTAACAGGAGGCAAAAGTCATGGTCAAAAAAACTATAATAGGTAATCAGTGCAAAGGTTTTTGTAGGATTAACCTGAGTGGGAATTTTGCTATACATTTTATTAAATCTCTTTGAGAAGTCAGAGATAGATTCCCCTTCCTTTTTCTTCAATGATCCGAACTCCGTAATATAGTAAAGGAAATCCTTCCTGTCCCCCCAATTATTTAAGAAGGCTTCATCTAGGGCTTCAATCCCATTGATAGATACAGGAGGCAAGGCCCTAAACCACTTCCTAGCCTCACCTTCAAGGCTATGAACAAAAATCCTCATCCATAAGTCTACATGCATGATGACATGATGATCTGTAAAACTGTAAAAGGCTTCAAGGTGTTCCTCTGCGATTATGTCTCCTTCGCCTATGAACTTGGGAAACTACTTAAGGTAGCCATCCATTGGGAGGGCATTCAGAGGCTGAGGCTGAGGAAAAACAAGGGGGGCATACCTAACAACTATTATAGATTCCATTCTAGTCATGGGGGGATTTGTGCCTGCCTTAGGGATAATGGGTGGAGGAAAACTAGGAGGGGAAGGAGTTCAAATAGGGGAGACTGGAATTGAGCTTCCAGGAGGAAAGGGGACAACAAAGGATTTAGAGAAAAGGCTATAGGGCTTGAGGGAGCAAAGGCCTCTCTTCATGCAGTAGCAGCAGTAATAGGAGGAGGGGTGGTAAAGATCGGAGTAGGGAAATCTCTTGAGGTGTTGGGTCTAAACCATGGTACAACTTCAGGGGATAGAGGAGTGATAAGGATTTCTCCCTCCAATCCCAGACCAGAAGAGGAAAACTCAACAAGAATAATCCCAAAATTTAAAGTTCAGGAAACTCCAACAGAAGGTATAACAGGAGAATGAAAAGCAAAAATTGGAGTTTCTATAGAAGGATCATGAAAATCATCAGAAATAATTGGTTCATCAGTGGAAGTTCCTTCTTGAAGGGCCTTTCTCCTTCTAATAATTTTCTATGGGTTAGCGTAGGGTGTCACTAGAGGAATTTGTGGAGTAGACCTCATGTGTCTGCCTCTGGAAGCCACAACTGAACCAGTGGATTTACCTTAATGGAGTCACCACAGTGGATTCATTGGGTGCACAGTCGCAATCTTGGATGAACTAAGTTCTGATGCACCTTCAAAACTAGTAAGCTTTGTCGTTCAATCCCAGGGAAAATCTTCAATTTCATCCCCAACAACGACGCCAGAAATGTTAGCACCAGATGTCACCCCTGGATTGCGGTAGAGGTAAGCTTGATACCCATCAGATTTTTACGTCACAGGTTGGTTATTAAAGGGATCAAATGGGCATGGTTTCAAGAAAGTATAGTCTTAACTCAGATGACTGGGCTGGTATGCACAGATAGGTGAGGTCTTGGTATAAATTCAGTCAGTAAGTTGCAGTAAGGGTGAATAGGAGGAAGACTTAGTGAGGAAATGCAGAGGTCTGCAGAGGACATCAGGTCTTTAGACAACCCAAAGAAGAAAAACTCAAAGACGAGAAATTCTCGAATTTAAATCTCAAAGAAACTTAAATGAATTGCAACAACACTATAATCAAACATCCATTATAATGTCATCACAATAATTCAAGTGAATCAGTCACTCATAACTCCTTCAATACCAGAAGCGGATAAGATGGAATAAGAAAGCTGGCTGTCATTAAACAAGAAGTCTCAATAGCATATACATAACCAGAAAACTAGAATGTTCATTAGAACTTTACAATACGAGAGCTTTGCTCTACCATAGACCATTACAAAATATAAAAATTGAGTATATATACTCAGATCAACTCGCCCCCTTACAGAAGCGCGCTTTGGTTGCTGCATTCAAGGCTTGACGTCCACTTCTTCTTCTGTCAAACCGCACCTGCATTCTTCCGTCAGACGCGATCTCAGATCAATATGGCTCTAGTAGGGAAAACCATCCATAGGGGTACCATAGGCTAACTGCTCCAGAACCTCCATGTCTTTCATTTATGGGGTGAAACGAGGTTTCAACTACCTCTCCCCATTTCCATTAACTTCCTGCATCAGAATCAAGAAGGAGGTTGACACTCGAGAATGTTCCAGTCAGGCTCATAATCCTTTCCAATCAAAACTAGTGCCTCGGGGCTTGTAAGGATTTTTATTTATGGCCACTTGACTGCTTTTATCCTCTGCGCAGGGCCCTTTCATCACCCCACGCAACTGCAGGCTATGACTCTGCACTTAACCAAAAGTGGAATTTTGGGACTTCACATGTCGGGAGTTCTCACTCCCCTTGATTCATGATGTTCTGATACCCGAAACCACGAAATGATCTATCTAGATCAACGGTTGGGTTTGCCCCAAATCCGATGTCCATGATTAGTTCCTTGAACACTTCAGTCGCCTGCTGCTTGACAGGTGCCTTCTTTCTTTTATGGTCCTGCTTTTCCATATAACCCTAGGTTATGACCATGGGCCCAACCCATAGGCGTGTCACAATTTCGCGTCTTGCGAGTTCACGCTGCATTCCTTGATCAAAATTCCAATTCACGAAATTGAGACCGCTCGGATCCTGCACCACGTATCCCTCTAGAGAGAACAACCCTGATCATTTTGCAACCTTGCGTTTCTTGAGTTCCCATAACTTGTCCCGTTGACTGCTCCCTTCTGTGAGTCAGCGAAACGCTGATCCAACGGTCTAGCTCTCTTGTTTGATCAACGACCATGATTACATCGACATTTTGGGTCTCAGGACTTTGGGCTATGGATGTAACTTTATGATGAGAACCCTGAACTCCCGATTCTCGATCCTCCAAAATTCGCCAATGTCGGATCAACGACCCTTGACTCCCCACAATTGGACGACCTAGATCTACTTTTTCTCGAATTGGGATTTTGCGATTCTTACTGGATAGTTTTAAAATACTTTGAACTCCTGATTCCCATGCTCACTTGCCTTCATTAAAGATTGAACTTGCTCGCTCGATGGATTTGAATCCACATAAAAATGCTTCAAGTGTTGCACTTGGTGCTCATGACTGCGACTTGTGATCAATTACTCGGATGACTGGCTAAGGACTCAGGCCGACAAAGGTTCAATGACAAAGATAAAGAGGGAAGTGATCGACGACAGGGGAGCCTATGGTCGACATTTATCAGGAACTTCGATAGGAAAAACCAGTCGATCAAAAGGATGAAGACAAACAAAAGAAAAATGCACGCCGAGAGGAAAAAACCATGATCGAGTCTGCGAAAGGGGAAAAATAGGCAAAATTTGCAGACTTAGGTAGAAACCACAGACTCATCAGACCTTGACAAGATTAAGTGCTAACACACCGGAAATGGCATCACATGTACTATCCATATAGAATAGTCTTACCTACAAATATATCAAAACACATACCATTATCCATCAAACAAACTTGGGTCCATTACCCAAACCTTTGTGCTATCGAAATTCGCTACTGAAATTTCTTCAAGGGTTGACATCAATGACAACCAACCCAATTAATCAACATTGAATTCCAATGAGCTGAAAAATGTAGTGTTGAAGGAGATGCATAATGTGTCATATGCAGGGCACCCAGGATATCAGAAAACAATTGCAGTAGTAAGAAGCAAATATTTTTTGCCAAGAATGAAGAAGGAAGTGGCTAATTACATAGCCAGATGTCTAGAATGCCAAAAAGTAAAGACAAAACATAGACACCCAACATGTTTGCTACAACCATTTCCCATTCCAGAATGGGAGTGGGAAGTTTTCATGGCTGATTTTATTACTAAGATTCCCAGAACCATGAAGAAACATGATTCCATCATGGTGGTGGTGGATAAATTGACTAAGGCAACACATTTTATTCTAGTAAAGACTACACACAAGGCAACAAATATTGCAAATATCTACATGAAAGAAGTTTCTAGGATACATGGGGTACCTAAAGAAATAGTTTAAGACATAAATCCAAATTTTACTTCCGATTTTTGAAATGGTTTGTTCAAGGGCTTTAGGACAAATTTAAATCTTAGTACAACATATCATCTAGAGTCAAATGGGAAAACAGAAAGCACTAACAGGATAATTGAGTATATGCTTAGAATGTATGTGATGGATCAACCATCAAAGTGGGAATATTGTATTCATTTAGTTGAATTTTCCTACAATAATGGCTATCACGACTCATTGAAAATGAGTCCATTTGAGGCATTGTATGGAAGAAAATGTAACACACCAGTGAGTTGGGATAATCCAATAGACATAGCATTTGTTGGGCCAAAATTGTTAAAAGAAATGAAAGAGAAGATGGAAAAGATAAAGTAGAATTTAAAGGTTTCCCAGGATAGGAAGAAAAGTTATGCAGACATGAACAAATTTTTCAGATATTTTAAAGTGGGAGAACATGTGTTTTTGAAAGTGAAGGCAAAGAGAAGTTCTATAATATTAGGAAGTTGCCCAAAGTTGGCAACGAGATATTGTGGGCCTTTTGAAATATTAGAAAGGATAGGGCCAATTGCATACATGTTAACTTTTCCTACATCCATGAGAGTGCATAATGTATTTCATGTATCATTGTTAAAGAAATATGTGCATGATCCTAACCACATAATTGATTGGAATGTGATCCAGGTGGAGCACGAAGGGGATTTTTGGGTGGAACCAGTATGCATCCTGGACCAAAAAGTTAGAGTGCTCAGGAAAAAATAAATAGGGATGGTAAAGGTTCAATGGACCTGCTACAGTCCTAAAGATGCTACATGGGAGCATGAAGAAAACATACAGGTAGAGTACCCACAGATTTTTGATAGTTTTGAAGAAAACATAATGCAAGACTCCATTTTGAGCAGTTAAAATTTTGGAACCACATCTTAGAGTCCTAGCCATCTACGTTGGAGACCTTGATAAAAAGAATGGCTCAATCCTTGGGTTAGCCTTGATAAATAGATGGTACATCCCTTGGGTTATCCCTGATAAACGAATGGTGCATTCCTTGGGTCGACGAGTTGAGAGAAACATGAGATTATGGTCAGAGTTGTTGTTGGAGTTGTTAAATTGCAGTTTTTATTTTATTTTATTTCTAAGTATTGTGATGTAAATTTACATATATGTATATCAACATAGAGTGCACCGAGGATGACAAACAATTTTAGGGGAGGGGGAATGTAACATCCCCACTATAATCCATAGTTTAATTAATTCTTATGTAGATATAATGTGTGGCTACGACCAAAGTGATGTAATATGTGAAATATATTTCTTTGTCTTATTAATAAAATGTGATGCCAATTGCTAAGGGGACATCGACAAGAGATGAAGGATGAATTAATCCACAAGAGAGGGGACTGTCTAGGATAATGGCCAAGAGGGATCCAAGGGGGAAATACCCATGTATATTAATTCCACCCATTTTCATAAATTTTCCATTTGTATATGAACCTTCGCATTTCTGATTGAGTGTTCCCAAAGCCAATCATTGAATACATGTAAGAGGGTGGGTGGGAGTGGTCACACCCAAAGTTATTGGGTACATTGGGGTTGATTACAATCATCTTGAGGGAGAGTGTGAGTCAAGAAAGGCAAGCCAAAGAGAGGAAATTCATATGGGTTGGGGAAGCAAGTTTTCAGGGAGTCAAGTTTGTGCATGGGAAGTAAAGAGAGAGCAAGAAACAAAGTTTGAAGATGATGCAACCAGGGAGGGTGAATTCTAGAGAAAGATGGAGCATAATTGGACTGAATAGAAGATGGAAAAATGAAGAGTCAGGTTGTTAGGTCTGAAGAGTGAACTCATGTGTGAGTTGCACTGAAACAACAAGTGTTTGTTGTTGGTTTGCGAATAGTTTTCCTAGTAGCAATTTCCCTTGAGTTCCCAGCTAAGAGATTCATAGCTACATGTTCCAGAGAGACCCTGATAAACGAATGGAAAATTCCTTGGGTTAATCATGATAAACAGATGGAACATCCTTTGGATTATCCTTGATAAATGAATGGTGCATTCCTTGCGTTGGACAGGTCAAGAGGTAGAGAGTTATGGTGGAAAATCAAGGTAGTTGTAGGAGAATATTAGTTGGGTTGAGAGTTTTATGAGCTGTGAGTGGACTGTGAGAGACCACCCTCTTTTGTGGATTGCTAGCCTCAGCTCTTGGGTGACTTGATGTTGATATTTTGAACAGTTAGTCTATGGTTGGGTGGAACGTTCTTCCCAAGCAACTGGTTGCACAACTGTTGTGAAAATATAAGTGTTTTATCTTGTTGTTATGTTAAGTTATGTGTTTAATTGTTGTGCATGCACTTTGTGTATTTGGAAGTGATTTATATGTTGTTGTAATGATTTGTTTAGCCGCATTTCATGATGATTATTGGCATGTTATAGATGCATCTACTTTATGGTTGTAGACAGTAGCTAAATCTTTTTTAATTCATAGTTGTAAGCTACAGGAAATCAACTAATGGTAAATGAAATAATTTAGTTAGAAGAAATTTTATTCTTATGTATATTCTGCACTGTAATGCCCCTTGGTTGGGTTGGGGGACGTTACATCTACCAAGAACCTAATGTGTATTGTTATCACATGATGTTTTCAAGGGTAGTATGTGATTGTTGTTAATACCTATGTCTGTACCCTCGTCTCATCTCTCTCTCTCTCTCTTCCCCACTACCAAGTCCTAGGATCTTCCCCTCTGACTAATAAAGTCATTTTCCCCCTTTGTTGACGACATGGTTTCCCTTGGTGCCTTTCCTGACCAAGTCCCAACCCAAAGATTTTATGTTTTTCTCGAAGAAGGATGAACACTCATCATCATTTTGTCTCGAATTACTGGTCATTTTGTTGCCTGAGCCCACAAGAAGTCATTCAAGTCCTTGTTTACATAGGAAGCAGCCATGGGCACAAGGTGCAACACTCAAAGCGGTCTATTGCGTGTTTGAAGCAAGAAAGCAAGAAGGTTCAATTTCCAACGACGGAGATCCCAGGAGAATTTTAGATCAACGACTCTCAGTCTTTCGAAATGTCAAATTTGCGTGAGGTTTAAAGACCAGGTGGAAGCCCTGAAGTTGTAGATCAAGTGCCACACGTCCTTACAAATCGAATGGTCATGATTTACTTCGGGAGTTCAGGCTTTGGGAGTTTCGGCTTCCCCACTACCGATTTCCTCCGAGGTGCTTTTTCCCAAATTCACAGATCAAGTGCCACGCGCCCTTCCAGATCGGATGATCATGATTTACTTCAGGATTTTGGGCTTCGGGAGTTTCATCTTCCCCACTCCTGATTTCCTCCAAAGTTATTTTGCTCGAAGTGGCATATCAAGCACCACACGTCCTTCCAGATCAGGTGGTCATGATTCATTTCCAAGCTTCAACATTCATTTCAAGCTGCCATTTCACTTCGGGTCTGTATTGCAAGATCTGCATGCATCTCCCCCTCGAGATCCAAGCATCAAAGACACTTGGCATGCATCAGTTCCAACGCGTGGCACTCATCTATTAGAGACATGTGGCGTCCATCTAGCATTGACACATGGCACTCAATTCAAACATTTTTGGACATGTCTTCAGCCTATTTTCGAGTGACTCATGTCACCCCTCCATTTGCGACATGTCAGCATAGTGACATTAGGCTGCCCTGATAGCTGAGGGAGATCATCCTCCGAGAAGTGTTCTAGTTTAAGCGCCAATATTAGCACCATCTCCACGGGCAGTTTTAATGAATCCTAGAGTGGGTGGGCGGATAAACTTTAGCAGTGGAGCTAAAAGTAGCAGGGTTTCTCAGATCGTGTATTTGCATCAGATCAATGACCACGCTTCATTGTGGGGACACAACTTGATCGAGCGTTAATTTATTGAGTGGTCCCGTAATCAAAACTATGGTATACGTGGTGAAAGGTGGTGAATTGCGGGCTCAAAAGTGGTGTGAATCCAAACCGCCTTTGATGACCCCACAATTGTGTGCTTATATAACATCAAATTTGAGAGCAACGCGTGGCAACCCCCTTGGCATTAAGCCTCATCCTGATCCTGATGAGGGACAAATTAATGAAAAATGAGTGGTGGTTGAAACCTCGATGCATTCCATAAATAGAAGGCATAGAGGGTTTGGCCGTGGAGATAGAACTGTCAGCCCGAGATACCACGATGGACGTTCTTTCCTGCAGGCCCATGTTGAGCTGAGTTTGTGGTTGACAAGAGGATACACACATAGTCTGACAGAAGAAGGCACAGACGTAAGGCTTTGAATGGAATGGCAAGATCACATTCCTGGGATTTGTGGGCTGATCTGAGTATAAATCGATCAGTTAAATATTTTTTTAAGGTCGTCAATTGGTTGAGCAGAGATCCGTACTATGTAATTTTGATGCCAGAGTTGTTCTCTGGTTATGTATATGATTTGAGACTTTCACATTAATAGAAGTCATTTCCTTTCATCTTCTTGTGTAAACTGTGTTGGAACACACGGGCATGGAGGAGCCAGTCGAGGGTTATGGTTGTATTGTAATGTAGGTTTGATTATAATGCAACAGTGACCTGTTCCAATACTTTTCTTTGTTATCTGATTTCCCCTTATGCTAAAATGGTCGGGCATGGAGGATGTAGTCGAGTTTTTGTAGTTGCATGGTAATGGAGGTTTGATTATTATGCAGTGGTGATATATTTCATCATCTAAAACTTATGTACAAGATTTCTCTTGTGCCTGAGTTTTTCTTCACCAAGCTGCTTGAAAGTCGGATGCTCATGGAAGAATTGTCCACCTTTCTCATTAAGTCTTCCTTCTTCTCACCTTTAATCTTAAACCACTGACTGAAGTTAATGAGGACCTCACTTCTCTATGCATTACTTGTCCACTTTATGTGTTAAAACATTCTTGTACTGAGCTTTTTCCATTTGACCTCCATTCATAAAACCCACATCCACCAAACATTATAATGGGTACTGGGCTTATCTTCTTGCAATCTGAGGGTGAATCTCAGTGCTAACATTCTTTTCACTATGGTCGGGGAACAAATTGAAGACATTTCCCTGGGATTGAATGACAAAGAAATTCTGATTCTAAAGGTGCATAAAAAATCAGTAACTTGAAGATTGCAACTTGCACCTGGCGACTCCATTGTTTCAGTTGAGGCTCCCAAAAGAAGACACACTAGGTCTACTCCACAACTGCTTCTGGCTACACCTGAAGCTGACCCAGAAAAGATTATCAAGAAAGGAAAGACCTCTCAAGAAGGGATTTCAACTGCTATACTAGGTGATTCTGGTAATTTACAAACTTCTTCTTTTAAAAACTCCAGTAGTTGCATCTAATTCTCCTATTATACCATCTGTTGGAGTTTCCAGAATTTTATATTTTGGAATTTTTCCTGTTGATTTCTCCCCTCCTAGTATTCATTTGGAAGGAGAAATTTTTGAAACTCCTGTTTCCCCTGATATTGTAAAGTGGTTTAGACCCATGATCTTAGAATATTTTCCCACTTTGGGTTTTCCTACTCCTCCTCCTATCAAATTTGTTGCATCTAAAGAGGGGGAAACTTATTTTCCTTTGAACCCTATACCATTCTCCTCCAACACTCAGCCGTTCCCTCTTTTTCCTATAAACACAGCTGCAGTCCTACCTTCCCAAACTCCATCTCCCCCTTATTCTCCCATAGTTTGCATCCAAATGGTAGGTTCTAATCCTCCTAGAAACAAAATGGATGCCATAGTGGCTGCTAGGTATGCCCCTCTGGTTTTACCTTAGCCTGTGAATGCCATCCCATTTGGATATTACCTCAAGTACATGCCCAAGTTTACAGGGGAAGAAGACATAATTGTAGAAGAACACCTTTCAACTTTTTACAATTATGTAGATAATCTTAATATCAGAGATGAAGATGTATGGATGGGAGTTTTTGTACAGAGCCTTGATGGTGATTCTAGGAAATGGTTCAGGGGATTAACTCCTGGATCTATTGATGGTATTAAGGCTCTAGATGATTCACTCTTAAGACAGTGTGGGGATAAAAAATATTTCCTTTATTATATTACAGAACTTGGGGCACTTAAGAGAGAAGAGGGGGAATCTATTTCAGACTTATCAAAGAGATTTAATAAGATGTACAATAATATTCTTGAAATTAAGCCTACAAAAACCTCTGCCAAGATTACTTATGCTAGTGCTTTTGACCCTAATTTTTGCCTCCTGTTGAGAAAAATAAGAGCTACCTCCTTGGCTCATATGCAAGATGCAACCCTTGAAGTAGAGTCCAATATATTGGCAGTTGACAAACTTAGGAGTAAGGTTGATAGAGACAAAAGAAAGGGTAGGTCTCAAGCTTCAACCTCTGGTTCCTCTGCTGCCCACCCTCAAGTGGATGAGTTGACAAAACTGGTAAAATCACTTTCTGCAGAAATGGAGAAATTAAAATTTTAAGGAAGGCAGAGCTATAGGACCCCCCAGAATGCTGATAATAGGGGTAACTTCAAAAGACCAAATAATGCCCCTCAGATCATCCGGAGCAATCAAAGAAATAGAGATAGGGATGATAAAAAAATCCAAGCCCCTCTACAAAATAACCTGGTTATTGATGAAGAAGGAGAGGAAGAAGAAGTTGATCTTGAAATCCATTGTCTTGGTGACACCTCTTCATCTCCACATCTAACCCAATTTGCATATGAAGAGGCTCTCATGGGTAGCCAACTAAATGAGTTGAGCAAAGGGAACATGACCAGTGGCAATTCAAATAGATACAACCTAAGGACGAAGAAGAAAGAGGGAGAGCCTGAAATTTCTGATCAGCCTACTAGAACAATGAATCCTGCTAAGGATGTGGCATCTAGAAGCAAAGAAAAAGAGGCACAAAACCCCTAGGCAGTGGTTAAGAGACCTATCCCAGAAGTGAAGAGATTCTGAAGCTTCCCTCCTCTTTTAGCTTTGAGAATGAGATTCAAAAGATTAAAATCCCTGTACCTTTTTTAGAGCTAGCTAAGAATGAGGATTTCAAGAGGTACTTTTCCAAAATGTTGCAGCCTGAACCTTCATCTCATCCCATAGAATCAGTCAACCTCCAAGATGAAAAACCAGTTGTCATACTAGGGCCTTTGGTAGAGGATAGGGATGATTCCTCCCCTCCTTTCTATACATCATTGAACATTCATGATAAAGTGTTCCACAACTGCTTGATGGATTCATGGGCATCTCACAATCTTATGCCTAAGATTGTCGCGGATGATCTTGGGTTGGAGGTTACAATAACCTACCATGACCTGTACTCATTTGATTCCATGAAGGTTAAGTGCCTCGGGATTATTAAAGACCTGGTTGTTTCCTTGTTCCAATTGCCAATGAAAAGTATGGTCATGGATATTGTGGTGGCTGATGTTCCCCCTAATTTTGGGATTCTCTTGTCTAGATATTGGATCAAAATACCTGGGGAAACTTTGCAGATGAATCTTTCATATGACATTATTCCTTTGTTTGGGGGGGAACATAGAAGGCTTTATAGGGAAGCAAAACTTGCTTACATCATCAGTGATGAAGCAAATCTGACTAATCACCCCATTTTTGCAGCTGATATTGATTTAGGAACCAACATGCTACAACTCATTGATGCTCCTCAAACACCTATTGACATCAGAAATCATCCCATCACCTCTTGTGAAGACCCTCCTCCCATTACCTCTATTTGGGTTTTTTTTTTTGATGGAGCCTCTTCTCAGGAAAGTGATGGTGTTGGGGTAGTGTTCATTTCCTCTACCCAAGAGACCATAACTCTATCTTATAAGATTGAATTTGAAACAACCAACAATGTGGCATAATATGAGGCTCTTGTCTTGGGTTTGAGAGTTGCCAAAGACATGAAAATTGAATAACTAGCAGTGTTTGGAGATGTCGAGTTAATTGTTCATCAAGTTAGAAATCTGTATCAGGATAAGCACCCCAGGTTAAGGGCCTACAAAAATGAAGTCTGGGATATAATTGATAGTTTCTTATTGGCTTTTAATATCTCATTTGTTCCAAGAAAGGGGAACACTATGGCAGATTCCCTGGTTGTCTCAGCAAGTAATTTCAAGGTCCCTTTGCCCCCCAAACTCAAGTATGATGTGGAAGTAAAGTAAAGACCCTCTATTCCTGACAATATCAAACATTGGAAGGTCATTGAAGATGATATTGAGATAAAATAGTTTCTTGAGAATTTGGATGAATTTTCTGATTTGCATATTGATTAGGATTAGGATTCTGAAGAAATCCCTCATGCTGATGTTTTTCTTAATACAATTTTTGACCATAATATTGTTCAGTTTCTTAGTAACCATATTCCAAAGGGACTAGTCCCTTTGGAGAGATTGTTTGAAATAAATGATGTTGATGTAAAGGTTAAAGGTTCGACTGTGATCAGGGGATCAAATTTTGCTCAAATTTCAAAGTGCTCGGAATGCGACGAAAACAGTGCCATTGCATCCGTCTCATCTTCCTGATTCCGGTGGTATATTTACTTTGTCAAATGGACTCCGTATGGAGAAGATATCGCGATCTGTTCATCAAGCCAAACAGGCAAAAAAATTTGATGCTGACTGTACCAGTCCGTACAGTCCGTACGGTCTGACGTGGCAAGACCGTACAACCGTACAGGGGTGATGTGGTAGATGTTGGTTGGTTGATAGATGGCGAGTCAGGAGCTGACATGTGTCCATTTATGGGCAAATGGTATGAGGACACGTGGCCGAATTGGTGGGCGCCATGTGTCACTCATTATTTGGGTTTTGGTTATATGTAAAATGTATTGGAGGTCGTGGGGTTCGACCCCCGGACCTCTCCACCATGCAAACCTTTACAACCTCCGTCCGACCACTAAGCCGCCGCTTATTCCTTGTAATATATATGTGTAACAATTGTTTTAAATTACATGTATTTTGTATTGGCGGGAGGTCGGGTCGAGGCTTAGCCTCGGCCCGTGGTTTTTGTTATATGCAATGTGACCGGTGCTATAATATGTGCGCGGGTTTATAAACATATAACCCGTGGTCCTGTTGTATAACCATACGACTATATTAAAATGTATGCGCGCGGTTGTTTGGTGCGTGGGGTTTGGATAGCCCACGGTTTTTTCTTTTGGCATATGACCCTAATTCGGAGCGCGGGAGGTTACACATGTTGTAATAGTTCTAACCAACTTTTTGCCAAGCATACGGTCACATGCACCATACGCCTAAGTCCCGAGGCGGTTAGGGGCTGGCACGCCCTTAACCGTTCTACAGTTTGCACCATTAGCACGGTTGCGCCCGATGCTGGGTTTTTACGCCATATAATGCGTGTGAGCCAGGTTCATTCATGAAGGGTGCGTTTTGTAGATGTAGAGACAACAAGCTTGAAGAAGGGAACTTCCAGGAGGCATAACTTCTTCATTTTTCGACCGATTGAGGTGCCGAAAGAGCCCAGACAGGGGTTTTGGGACGCTATGAAGCCATTGGAGCAGTTGGTTTGTCAGTTTGAGCATTGTAAGACATGTTTTTGATCACTTTTTGAGCAATTAATAATAATGATCCATTGGAAGTTGTACCAGGAGATGTAGCCCAGGAGAGGGGTGAACTCCTTTATCAATTGCTGTGCTTATGTGTTTATGTTCAATGATTATGTTGTTGTCTATGTGTAATTTGAATAAGTAATCCTTTAATTTATGTGTTGCAAATTGATCCTTTTGCTTTAAACACATAACATTCACTTGCAATAAGTTTTCAAGTTTTTCAAGTCTTCTTCATTTTT